>CAUYRT010018773.1:0-45802 GCA_963574885.1 Lepilemur ruficaudatus
AAACGTGAGAGACATCAATATTATTAAGCAGAATCCATCTGACTTGGGTTTACGGGAGGCATATGGGGTATCTCAAGGGGAGAAGAAAGGACAGACGATGAGACAGAATTGCCATATCTGCCTTTGATAATTTCTAGCAAGTGTTCCCCGGGGGAATTTCTGCCCTGGACTCATTGCAGGAACTCCACTCCTTAGGATGCAAAGGCGGAAGCGGAAACATCCTAAGGGATGTTACAGGACGGCATTGTGGGGGTGCCCGGGGGGTCTAACTTAGGTCAGATCCTTCTCCATGAAACCCCCAAAGTCCTGCCCCTCGACTTCCTACCCTGCCTGGAAACGATGGAGGTGCAGGGAGGAGAGCAGAGCTCCAGGCTTGCAGGAACAGGACATCCTTTCACTGCCAAGCACAGCCAGTCGATTTAGGCGGACAGAGGTGCCCTAAGCAATTGTCTCGTAAGGATAGCAAGGTGAGGAAGTTTATCAAACCCGGATGCATTTCACCAGACTGTGCTCCTTCTAGCAGGTATTTGGGACTGAAATAAAACAATGTAGTTTCAAAGAATCAGTTTGATAAACAGGGTTATTCATCTTGGACTGTTGAGATTGCTCCTTTTTTTCCCCTTTCTTCCCCCACGTTGTCTAATTCATCAAGCCATCTGCCACTCAGCATTCAAATAAAATTTACGTATTTATATCCCAAGTCATTCCAAAAAAAAGAGTTGTTGTAGCTTACGGAAAGAGAAAAGCGCAGACAATAAAACCAATGGTATATGAATCAAAAAGGAAAACAGTGCAGAAAAAATTAGAAATCAAATGTTCATTCTAGGCCAGGAGCTGTGGATCATACCTGTAATCCCAGCACTTTGGGAGGCCAAAGTGGGAGGATCACTTGAGGTCAGGAGTTCAAGACCAGCCTGAGCAACATATTGAGACCCAGTCTCTACAAAAAAAATTTTAAAAAAAATCCAAATTAGCCAGGTGTGGTGGCTGGGACCTGTATTCCCAGCAACTTGGGAGGTTGAGGCAGAAAGAAACAAAAACAAAAACAAAAAAGCCCTCAAAACCAGAAAAACTCCCAAATGTTCATTCCAGTTGCTCTAAGGGAGCCTAATGTCAGATTCGAAGCATTATGATGGTCAAGATGAAAAAGGAAACATGATACACATTATCTCTCGATCAGAGATATGTGATCACTTCGTTTTCTCTGATCAATAGAGTTTCCAGGGAAAACTGTTTTCTTTGGTACTAAACTTTGAAAGAAACTTCTACTATGCCACACTGTAGAAAGATAGAGGGCATAATACTTTGACAACAGTTTTGGATCAAATCAAAATTTTTCCAAAGAGAAAGTCACATGACTCGTTCTTATAATGACTTTTGATAACAATGGGAAATCCTAACACTGAAGTTTAGCCCAGAGATGCTGATTCGCTGTGGACATCTGATCCCCATTCTTGAAAGCACTCTGGATTAAGCTTAAATTGGAAGCACTTCTGGATGCAGATCCTGTTTTCTTATGTATTAGTCATTCTTTTGCGTCTCTGAAAATGGGAACACTGTGTCATCAGTGTTGTCATCGAATTTATCATGATTTTTAACAGGATGCAGTTTTGGGTGAATCTTGTGACATGCCACTGGAGACCATCTCAATGCCTGCAATGATGATTAACAAGGAGTCATTGGGGAAATAATCATTCAGACATGAATCCATTTAACTCAGTTCTCATTGGATCTATTTACTTATTCCTACTGGGTCTCTTTACACAATTGAGTCATGAGGCGTACAGCAGATGCTGAAAATAAAATGGTAAGGCGTAAATTAAAAATCAGAACAAGGCAAACAAATTCAACGTGGAATCAAGACCAGGGCGGACATAGGGCGCGGTTGGGCAGAATGGGGATATGAAGATGATCAGGTGCTACTGTTGCTACTGATTGGCTTCACATCGGCTTTGGGCTTCCTGGAGGGGAGGGGTCAAAGTTCACTATTTTGTCTCTAATCCAGAAATATCTTGATGTAACACTATCCTATTCCTCTAGCGTCCCCCTAATCTACAGTCCAATGCCACCATGAAACACTGAAGATGATATAATCTGCCCTTTTTGACCTAACAACAGCCTCCGGTGACCTTCACTTCCATTTCTCAGCGCTCTCGGGGTACCTTGGCACTGCTCTGTCTTCTGCTCCATTCTGGTTTCCGCCACATGCTGAGAATTTGTCTCCCTTGTAACTTGGGCTCGCATGTGGCTTTGCCTTACCACGGCCCTGGTTCCACCTTGCAGCCTTTTCAAATTTGTCCACCTCTACTAACTGGCTCTACTGGCCATTCCCAAGAGTGATAATCTGGTTGGTCCAGTTTGTCCCTTTACACCTGGCCATGGGGCAGGTTGACAGCCAGGCTATGGGTCAGGTCACACGGTCCAAATCATGAGCTAAGGGGTGCAGCGGGGATGCAAAGGGAGCTATGGGTGAAACCCGTTTCCTTGCAATGGGGTTTAACACATTAACTGCCGTGAGAGTCGTATTTAACTCACTCTAGTTTTGACTCAGGCGCTGCGGGAAGCATATATAAAATCTCACTTGTTACAATTAACATTGACAATTCTAAAACTGTGGATTAAATGACTAGAAATCAATAAATTTCATTTTTCTATTTATGTTTACCTTTAAATTACTTCGAAATTTTTATCCTATTTTCATAATAAAATACTGTGGTCCCCAAGGAAAAGCTTCTGATTTTTTTGTGTAGCAGTCAATGTGTTAAACATGGTGAGACACCATCCATTCATCTGGGAGAGGGACTGAGCACAAGTGTGGGGAAACCAGCTGCCCTCTTGCCTCTGTTGCACTGGTTTATAAAATCAAGATAGAACAAAGACCTTCATGTTTCTTTTTTAGAGATAGAGTCTGGCTCTGTCACCCAGGCTGGAGTGCAGTGGCATGATCATAGCTCACTGCAGCCTTGAACTCCTGGGCTCAAGCCACCCTCCTGCCTCAGCCCCCTGGGTAGCTGGGACCACAGTCTGCACCACCAGGCCCAGCCCTTTGCCTTTCTCAGAAAACTGTTCTTCTGACTTACTCAAGACATTCTGTTTGGAAGTATGTTAGCAGCGTTGGGGAGTCCTGCAGCGAATAATCTCTTTGAAATGTGATCAACACATAGACTTCTGAATATGTTTGACTGCAACCCTCCCCTCCACCTTACTGCTGTGTAGAACTTTGCTATTCAGATCAAAGTCAGCCCTGGGCATCACCTGGCAAGCCCCACCCAAGACCTACTGAATCTGAATCTGCATTTTAAGATCCCCAGGAAACTAATATTTGCATTTAAGTTTGAGAAGTGTTGATTGTAGAGCTAACTTTGGGAAACACTGAACAGCTCTGACCAGTGATTGAGGCTGTGAGTAGTGATGAGCTTTGCCTGAAGTCCCCTCATCGGTAAGTAGCAGATCCGGGATCAGAATCTAAGTGTCATGAGTCCAGTCATATGCACTTGCCACCACCCCATGCTGTCTCCCTCATCTAGGAAACAACTGGGCTTGCTTAGATCATTGTTAGAGAAGGAAATTAACATGCGATTAGGGTGACCATATGATTTATCATCCCAACACAGTCACTTTTGAGAGCACGAGAGGGCACCGGTAACTACTTCGGGACAATAGGTGCAACCTGACACAGGTGGTCACTCTACATACCTAAAGTTTTTTCTAGTTTACAGAGGCCTCTCACACTTGTTAACTAATTTAAACAGCGTAAATATCCAATGACTGGGTAACCTTAAAGTTCTAACTTTTAAATGAAACCTGGTTCTTAACCAAAAAATATATACAACAACCCATTATAACAGATAAATCACTGTCTAACCTAAACAAAAGAATCAGCGCAAATCAGCAAAATAAGAGAATGGGGAAGTAATCAAAGATACACATTTAAAATGATTTTGAAATTACTTTGCTTAACCCATGCCATAACCTAAATAAATTTGAAAACCTGGATGAAATGAGTGGTTTCCCTGCTGTCATGCACCACGGCAGTGGCCAAGCTGGGGCTGGAAGCTACAGCTCATGGATTTCTGCCAAGTCATTTCCCTGTGAGTCAACCAGACTTCAGAGTCTAGTTTCTGAAACTATTATTCCAGCACCTTAATTCGGAGCTAAGATGTCTGGATGGTTTAGTGGGAACTTGGCTCTTCCACAGGATGGAAATCAGATGATCTGAAGAGGTATCCGCTGAGCGCACCTCTTAGGACAAACATCCACATGCCCTCTTGGGACATCAGCTGTATCTGCCATGCTCAGGCCATCTAGTTCTAAAAATAAAAAAAGGGCATGTCCCTGATCCTGAAAATTCTAGTGTTAGACCTGGGAGATCTCATCTTATCAAAAATTTAGCTGGCATTCCAAATTTATACTAACTTTAATGATTTTAATATTACAGTATCTTTACACTATCTTTAATAATTTTAATATTATTAATAATAGTAACAACAACTTATATGTATTGATTCTTTACTCCTTTATCTCCCCTTAACAACCCTATGAGGTAGGGTTGCACCACCCCCATTTTACAGAAACTAAAACACAGAGGGGTTAAGTAACTTGGCCAAAGTCACATAGATGGTAAGTAGCAGAGTTGAAATTTGACCCCAAGTAATCTGATTCTAGAGCCTATGCTCTTACCTCCAGTTACTACAGTA
The DNA here is from genome assembly GCA_963574885.1 of Lepilemur ruficaudatus. NCBI lineage: Eukaryota > Metazoa > Chordata > Mammalia > Primates > Lepilemuridae > Lepilemur > Lepilemur ruficaudatus. Next base: position 4,698 of record CAUYRT010018773.1, read on the forward strand.
TTCTGAAAACAATATATATATATCAGACTCTATATGTGTATCTATATCAGACTATGTATATGTTATATATCTGACTATGTGTATATATATCAGACTATGTGTATACAATATATACACATCAGACTATGTGCATAATGGAACCACTAGGCATGGTAATTTTTCAAAAAGAGTCCCAAGAGACATAGGGAAACTCTTGCTTGTTGGACATTCACTATGTCTAGATCACAGTTCTAAGCGCTTCCATATGCATCAGCTCAGTTATCTTAAAACCAGAACCAGGGGAGGGGGCTGAGGGATAAAAACTTACCGACTGGGTACAGTGTACACTCTCCTGGTGATGTGCACACTAAAAACCATGACTTCGGCATTACACAATTCATCAGTGTAACAAGAACTCTTGGACCCCTTAACATTTTGAAATAAAAATTATTTTTTAAAAAAGTTTTTCTGAACGTTTAGTCTTCTGTATTCCCGGAAAATATACCCCTGGTGTGTTTGTTTTTGATTAGGAAAACGCAAGTTTGTAAAGATGTCAGTTTACTTTGTATTTATGCATTAAAAAAAACAGAACAAACAAGCAACAAAACAAAACCAGGACCAAACAAAACCACCTCCACCAGGGTGGTGCAATTTATTCTCATCGATAGGACGAGAAAAATGAAACCCAGAGAGATTCCGTAACTTGCCTAGAGCCTACAGCTAAGTGGCAAACCCGGGTTCAGAGCCAGCCCATCTGGCAGGCGGAACAGCCTTCTTCACCGTCAGCCACACTCGCTGCCGGTCTTAACTCAGTCATTCACTCAGTGTTCACAGCACCCGACAGGTGTCATTTCCCACCCACTCACTGGCTTTTCCCAGGTTAAATGAGGAAACTGACGATTAGGAAGTTTAAGGAACTTGCTAACGGCCATTCAGTGAGTTGGGGACGGGCTAACCGGGGACCCACTGTTTTCTTTTTCCCAGGCTTTAGTGGTGCGGTCCAAGGTCCGGCCTCTGCGACAGGTCCGCCCCCTCGCGCGCCCCCACCTGCTCTCTCACCTGAGGCTCCGCGGGGTGCGGGCGGAGCCGGACACCGCCCCCTGGTGGCGGGTGGGCGCACGCGCAGCGCATGCTAATGAGCCCGCGGCGCCGCGCGCCCATTGGCTGGCGCGGGTTCCAGCTGCCGCCCGAGTCCGCGGGCGCCCAGGGAGCGTCGAGGGGCCGCAGGCGGCAGCCCGCGCCCTGCCCTGCCCGCCCCGCCGCCTCCCTGCCGACGCCCGGCCGGCCCAGGCGCGCGGGCCTTCGAACTGGGGGCGCTTGCTCTCCCCTCGCAGCAGTGCTCTGGCTGTGAATTCATCCGGGGTCCAGGATGACAATCCGACACCAAGGCCAGCAGTACAGGCCGAGGATGGCATTTCTGCAGAAGGTAACCCTGGTCCCCACCTGGGCCCTGGCGGTGGGCGGGGTGGGGGGGGGCCAAGTCTGGGAAGTGCGGAGGAAAAGCTGGGCAGGGGTGGAGGGCGTCGCTGTGGTCGGTTTGTGCTGCTTGATCTTATTAATTGACTAATTTGCTGTGTGTGTCGCTTTTGAAGACTGTGCTAATTAGGTTTCCATGTCACCTGTTTATAGCGGGGACTGGGAGGCCAGCACTGATGGTCTGCTGCAGGGTGAAAACAACCTGTTACTCGGAGCGAAGGATACCAGAGGCAGTTCAGCCGAGGCTGGGTCAGATTTGAGACAGCCTTCTGGTATTGTTAGAAGACACCCAGATGTTTCATTAACATTTTTTGCCATTTATTCGGATCCCGAACTGCACTATTTAAAAATGTGTGTGCGTGTCTACACCTATACCATGAACAGGTGTGTTTTTGTAGGATAAAGGGCCACCCAGTTTACAATGCTCTGAAACCCCTCATTTGAGCGTGTGTGTCAGTGTGTCTCCCTCTCTCTGTGCTGGGGCAGAAGGCGGAAACTGTTCCCCTCTGCTGCTGCAAATGCTTTCTCAGACCAAGTGACCAGGCACAGGGTGTGCATCCTGGATGGGCATGTGGGAGGTGGAATGCACTCGTTGGGCTGTGTGTTTGGGGGCAAAGTGGTTCATTTTGTTCTGAGCTTCTGAGATAACCAGTGTCAGAAGAGATCTGTGGAGGATTAGGTCCCAGGTCGCCTGTTTGCCCTTCTTCCCATCCGCGGCGACTTTCCACAGTGTGGTGTCCATCCTCTTAGGCTTATCTCATTAAGCAGAATTAGCTGAATGTTTGTGACAAGCTGGGCCCTCCCCTGAGCCCATGGAGCTCAGTAAATTGGGGACCAACTGTCCTGATCAGCCTGGGACTTTCAAGCTAAAACCTGGACAGTCCTGGGCACAATGGGACAGTTGATCATACTCAGTCCAGCTACTTTGAGAAGCGTGAGTGCATATTCTAGGTGGTGGAAGTGTGAGGATTGTTTGTAAAACAGAGAGGCTGGATGTTGTCTAACTCAGAAAAAGCGCTAAGAGCCTGCCTATATGGCAGATACTAGTTCCTAAAAGCAGAAGAAACCACCCCAGCCTGGTGTCTGAAAGCCTTAAATCATCTTCCAGGATTGATCCCAGGATGGATCCCAGGATTGCCTTCTTCTCCCTGGCAGGACGGCTCTGGCTTGGAGGCTGAGGGTGTGATTATCTGGAGATGTGCAGTTTGCTGATTGAATCTCTAGCATTCTTTGCCACCATGACTGTAATCTAGCAAAGTCTCCTTCTTTACCTTGGCTTTCTGCCTGGTGCCGTGGTCTCCAACCTCCCACCTCCTCCACCCCAACCCTCCTCCTCCACCCCAACCTTCCCTCCTCCAGCCCAGCCCTCCTCCTCTGCCCCAGCCTCCACCCATCCTCCCCCACTCCATGACATCCTTCATACACTGGTTTTCTTTCTCAAACTAGCTGTGACCTCCTCGACCTGAAGCCCTCCACTGGCTTCCCACATTCACAGGATAAAGTCCACCTCCTCAGCCTGGCCACTCAGGGTCCTGCTGTGGCCCATCTCTCTGGCTTTCTCTTCTACCCGCCTTCCACACTCGCCCTCCAGGAAACAGAACAAAGCAGCCACAGACTCTCAGGGACTTCCTCACCTTTCTAGGAACCCCACATGCTTCCATGCCTCAGGTTCCCTCTCTCTTGGGAAAGTCCTTTCTCTCCTTCTCCCTGCCCTTCTCCCATGCCTGGCTCAACCGCTCCTCCTCGGTGAAGCCCGGTTCTCCTGTCCCCTGAGCTGAGCGACTTCCTCCTTGTGCCCAGGAGACTCTGCCCTGACCTCTAGCATCACTCTGTCCCTTTGCCTCATGCCAGCAAGGGCCATGTCTGTGTATCCCCAGGTCCTTGGTCATGTCACAGAGCTCCTTAGAGCTGGGGATGAAATAAAGGTCAGCAGAGCAGGTCAGGATCCTTAATAAGGACGGTCTCAAGAGCTGATGCCAAGGATCTTTAACGAGGACTCAGCGGCGTGAGGTATCCAGCCTTCTGCAGAAGGGCCCAGACCAAGGGAATGTGGATCTGGGTGCCTCCGTCATTCAGTGCTCTCTCAGCGTGCAGGGGGCTTACGTGCATTATCTCATCTGTTCCAGAAGCCAGCAGTTATGATCGCTATTTACAGAGAATGAAACTGAGACTCAGAGAGGTCAAGCCACTTGCCAGTCACACAGCCACTAAGTGGTGAAACCAGGAAAAACTACAAGAGTGGCCCTCTTCGGTTATCCAACGCGATACAGTGCTATGAACTTCCCTGCGACGGGGGGCAGGGCAGGGCATGGGGGCTGTGGGAAGGCCTGGCTACATGGCCTTGGGGAACACAGAGCTGAGGACTGAAGGGTACACAGGGGGGTCTAGGTAGAGAGGAAGGGAAAGGTGTTCCAGGCAGAGGAACAGCATGTGCTGAGGCACAGAGGCGTGAGAAACCTGGTGGGTTTGAGGACATGTTGTTCTGCATGGATGGAGTTTGAAGTACAAGGGAGAGGAGGCTGGAGTGGGGTGAGATAGAGGAGATCCTCACGTGCCTTTGGAACCTTTTGAAGGTGGCTTTTGTGGGAAGCCAGGACAGAATTTGGAATAGGCAAGTGATAGGGCAGATTTGCAAATTAAGAAGACCACCGGTGTGAGCCACAGGAATGGATGGGATGTCTTCCTTTCCCTGAGCTAAGAGAGTTCCCTCAGGGTCCTGTGCCCCCTGCTACTCCAGCCATTTGGGAAATGGCAGTTTCTCACGGGACCAAGGAGAGCAGTGCTGGTTAGAAGGGCTCTTCCTTCTCCGGGGATGGCTTTCACGCCCACGCCTCCGTCTCAGGCTGGCTGCAGCCCAGGCGAGTGTGTCCACCAGCCAAGCCGCCACCCACCTCTGATGCCTGGGCTTGCTCAAGATGTGGTGGGAGGAGGCGGAGGGCCCGCCTGTCCACGGCTCTGCTAGGGCATTAGCTGATGACATGCATTGAACAAGTGGGCACAGGTGAGTGGCCTCCTGTGGCTCCAGCACCCATGGGCTCTTGTTCTGTTGCTGGCCCATCCCCCTCTGTGGTCCCATCCAAGCCACACCCATTACCGCTGCCCTTGGGATTCACATGGGATGACTTTCTTGGTGCCACCTGGAGAAGCCTTCTGTTAGACAGCTTTGTTTTCCCCTGTGGCTTCTGGCATCTCTTTTTGCTTGGAAAGGAAGTGCAGAAGCAGAAATGTTGAGGACACTTGGGCAGAGCGTGGTATCTCTTGCTTGTGTCGTTCCTTCATTCAGCACACACACATGAGTGAGCGCTTATGTGCTAGGCTCTGCGCCAGGTGCTGGGGACACTGAGGAGCTTAAAGTCTAGTGGAGAAAGGCAAATGTATAAATAAGGAGAGAAAAGGTGTTACGTAGGTTTGGCAGATGTTGGTAGAGGATACATACAACACTAAGCGGGAAGTGGTCAATTTCTACCTGGCTTGCAGGGGCGTGGGAATCAGGACAGGTTTTGCAAAGGGGCTTGCAACTGAGTCGAGTGATAAAAAATTAGTAGTTTTTGGCCAGGAGGATGGGAAGATGAATGATATTTTAGGCAAATACAAAACACAGATGTGTGAAATAGCATGGCAGTTTGGAGACTCCACGGAGGCTGCGATGGCTGGCCCGAGGATGGGGGCAGCAGGTGGGTTTGGAGGTGATGGGCAGGAAGGCTGGCAGGTGAGCCCGGAACTGGAAGGCTTCCTACGGCAGGCTGAGGAGTCTGATGCTTTCTGGGTGTAATGAGAAGCTGTTTTAAAATCAGGGATGAATAAGATGCGTTGGTTTACATGCTAGAAAGATGATTCTGGTGAGAGAGTGTTTGAGTATTTCTCCACTCTGGTTGTGCTTTTAAAAATATTGATGTCAAGTCACTGTATTTAGAGGCTCTGATTTACTTGGTCTGGGGGTGGGGCCCAGCATCGGTCTTTTTATAAAAGCTCCCAGGTGGCTGGGATGTGTCGCCAGGAGGGAGGCTCCTGGGGAAATTTAGCAATGTCTGGATACATTTTGGGTCATCACAACTGGGGGTGCTGCTGGCACCGTGGATGCTGCTAAATGTCTTGAAATGCACAAGAGAGACCCCCACCTCCCCAAAATAACGATCCAGCTCCAAATGTCGATGGGGCAGCAGTTGGGACCCTTGGGCTAGAGGGCACACTGGAGGCTGGAGACAGATGCCAGTTAAAAGGCAGAAACTGATAGTCTGGGAGAGAGGTTAGAAGATGTTCCACTGAGGCAGGATTTAGTGGGCAGATAAGAGACGTGTTGCAAACAAAAACACAATTGACAAAAGTTGGCCACATCTTGGCTGGGGTCATCTGGAATGCTTCCTGAGCTTTTGACCAGGGTTGGAAGAGCAGGTTTTGGGGAATGAACATGGAGCACTGGTTAAGACCTAGTGCTCTTGAGTGTCTGAGCGTCCGGGGGATGGCGGGGTGAGACCACAGGGGGTTGGCTGGACCCTGTGTGGCCAGGCTTATTAGCAGGTGCACAGCCTCCTCTGTCAGAAAAGCAGCCCTGTGGTTCAGGGTCATTTTCCCCATCTTTGTACAGAAAAGTACTGATTATTACTGTCCCCCCGGGAGCCTTCCCCAGAGCTTAAAGGAAAATTCCAGCCCCGCAGATTTTCCACAGTGAGTGACAGCTCCTTAATGCTCGGAGTGGCGTAGGCGTGGTGGGTGGGATGTCGAAGCCATCCAAGCCATCGTTTCTGATCCCTCTGTGATGTGGGGCCCCTGCACGCCCACAGTCACGCCTCGGCACTCTGGCACCTGAGGGAGGAAGGGTGGCAGTGACACCCCGACCCATTGCGGCATGGACGTGTTGCTTGGGAACCAGGTGGGGCTGACGCTTGGTCTTGGGAGGAGCCGGGAAGCTGAGTCTGCTTGGGAACCGGGGCGTTGGTGTCAGGGTGGGGATGGCTGGGGTTCTCCCTCGTCTCCAGGGGGATGCCCACGGGACACGAGGAGGGTGCGAGAGCCTGCAGCAGTTTGGAGCAGAAAGGCGAGGACTTCTCCCTCTCTGGAGAACTTGGGAAACCATTCAGATTCTCTCCCGCTCTGTGATGGGGACGGGTGTGTCTGAGTGAGGACAGAGCACAGGTTCTGTGCTGATTTGCTAGGGCTGCCGTGGAGAAAAAGCACAGACTGAGGGGCTTAAGCAACAGAAATTTCTTTTCTCACAATTCTGGGGGCCAGGAGTCTGAGGTCAAGGTGTGGCAGGGGTGCTTTCTTCTGAGGCCTCTCTCCTGGGCTTGTCGGTGGCCATCTTCTCTCTGTGTCCTCATGTCACCATCCCTCTGTACTCATCCATGTCCTAATTGCTTCTCATAAAGACACCAGTCATATGGGACTGCAGCCCACCCGTGTGACCTCATTTTACCTTACTTACCCCTTTAAAGACCTTGTCTCCAAAAACAGTCACATCCTGACATGTGGGAGCTATGACTTCAGCACGTGGATCTGGGGGGAGTGGGCACAGTTCAGCCCATAGAGGTAAAGTCCTGTCGTTTCCTTATTGGGTGATAGAGGAGATGCCTCAGGGGAATTTAAAGGGGAAAGGCCTGAGGAGAATTGATCGGAATCCCAATGGGCTGAACTGCCTCAAAGTGTTCCCAGGGCAGGGCATGGTGGCACATGTCTATAGTCTCAGCGACACGGGAGGCCGAGGCAGGAGGATTGCTTGAGCCCAGGAGTCTGAGGCTGCGGTGAGCTATGATTGTGCCACTGCACTCCAGCCTGGGTGACACAGCAAGACCCTGTGTCTAAAAAAAGAAAGTTCCTGAGGTCCATGTGACGTGATGTTCTGTCCTCCCACCCAGCCCTCTTTTCTGTGAAGGGTGACACGCCTGCTAGAAAGAAATCTGACTCCCCTCGTTGTGTTTTTAAAATAACTCTCATTATCCTCCTCTGAAGGTAATTTTCAAACTCTTTATAGCTAGTGTTTTTTTCAATGCAAAGACAAGGAATCAAATCTGCCAACTTTCTATCCAAGAAACTCAGGCTTCTAACTTTTAAAGTAGGATTATATAGTTAATCACATAAATCAGTTTTAGAGAAATTCCTTCCCCCTATTGAGAGCCCTTGGTAAATTCACTAAAAATCATTTAATTGCACACTTAAAATGGAATAAAGGCATGATATGTAAAGTATACTTCAATAAAGAAAAAAAATAAAATAAAATAGGATTATATTTCTTCTCCAATATGTGGGCCCCCTGTTTCCATGAAATGCTGTTGTTTCATCCAATAAAAAATTTTGAATGAGGCCGGGTGTGGTGGCTCACACCTATAATTCTAGCACTTGGGGAGACCAAGGTGGAAGGATCACTTGAGGCCAGGAGTTCCAGACCAGCCTGGGCAACACAGCGAGACCCTGTCTGTACAAAAATGCAACCATTATCCAGGCATGGTGGTATGTGCTTGTAGTCCCAGCTATTCAGGAGGCTGAGGCAGGAGGATCACTCTAGCCCAGGAGTTGGAGATTGCAGAGACCTATGACGGTGCCACTGCACTCCAGCCAGGGTAACACAGTGAGACTCTGTCTAGAAAAAAAATTTTTTTTAGAATAAATGAAGCCTTCCATCTGGCAGCTAATGTGGGAAAGGGGAGTCTTGGGCCCTAACATTAGAAAATCAGTCACTTCTTGGGGTACCACATATTTTAGAGGCTCATGGTTAGTTGGCAACTCTGGAAAGAGCTTGTCCATGGCTCCTAGGTCCCCTGGCCATCCACAAGAGTAGGGGGGCCACCTCCCAGCCCCCTGCCTCCACTCTCTCCTGGGGTTGTCTCTTTGCTCTTCTGTCTGCTGCTGGCCCTACAGCTGACCCAGTGACCTTCCCATCCTGCCACTGCAGAAGGCCAAGGACTGCAGGTCTGAATGGAGCCTCAGTGAATAGTTTCTCTTCCAAAGCTGTTCTGTGAGCCGAGAAAGCATCCATGCCGAGGAAGCTCGCAGGCAGTCTTGCACAGCGGGTACCTGGTGCCGCCTGGGTCTCGCACGCTGGCTGAGCCACTGGCACTGTGCCCGGAGCAGCCTCAACTGTGCACCTGATCTCAGCCCGTTTCTCGGAGCTTGTGGTCCAGCTGCAAATGCTGGTTTAGCAGCAAAGGTTGTAAGGGGAAATCCCACCCCTCAGTGTTGAATCAAGACGTTGTTCCACATTCCTTGGGAAGGTGGGATCCTTCCAGCTTACGGAGCAGGCTGCCTGGGTGGGAGGTGGCGGGTTGAATTTTTCCAGATCAGGGCTCCCTTGAATGCTCCTTCACCTCCAATGCAGCTGGGTCAGTCTCTCTCTTTTTCTTTTTTTTTTTAAAATTATTATATTGTGGTAAGAACATTCAACATGAGAAAACTTTGAACAAAACTTTCAGTGCACAATACAGTATTGTCAACTTTAAGGAACATTGTACAGCAGATCTCTAGAACACACTCATCCTGCTTGCCTGAAACTTTATACACACTGATTAGCGACTCCCCATTTCCCCTTCCCCGCAGAACCCTGGCAAGCACCATCCGCTCTCTGATTCTGTGAATTTGCCTATTTTAGATATTTCATGTATGTGCAATGTGGCTTATTTCACTTAGCATGATGTCCCCCGGGTTCATCCACGTTGTTGCATGTGGCAGAATTTCCTTCTTTTTAAGGGCCTAACAGTATCCCGCTGTGTGCATACACCACATTTTCTTAATCTGTTCTTCTATCAATGGACACTTGCGTTGTTTCCACGTCTTGGCTAACGCGAATAGTGCTGCAGTCAACATGCGGGTGCGTAGATCTCTTCCCGATCCTGAGTTCGACTCTTCTGGATATATACCCAGAAGTGGTATTGTTGGATCGTACGGCAGTTCTATTTTTAATTTTTTCAATGAACCTCCATACTGTTTTCCGTAGCGGTGCACCGTCTTGCGTTTCTGCCAGCAGCAGTGCTCAAGGGCTCCAATTTCAGTCTCTTCCCTTTCCTGCACTGAGAGGCTTGGGTCCTTCTCACACCACCCCTCCCTTGGCATGCAGCCTGGTCCCCCCGACCTGGGGAATTCCGGCTCACCGTTTGTGCACCCTCTTGGGATCATCTCAGCCAGTCTGCAGCTGCTAGTTCCTAAATACTTTGTGCACAGCACAGTACGAAGTGCTTTATCTCCTTAATCTCATTTAGTCTCCACAACATCCCTGCTATGATGTAGATATTATTGTGATCTCAGTTTTACAGAGAAATGAGTCTTAGTGAAATTTAGCAATACACCTAAGGTCTTCAGCTTCTAAATTGGAGAAGGGATTTGAATTGAGCTTTCTCTGCACCTACATCCCTGGCTTTTATGTTAGGGAACTTTTTATTTGCACGTAATTGTCTCCCCAACTCTCCCAGGACTGGGAATATGTCTTTTACCTTGTTGAATCCTTGCAGTGCTGGGCACTTGATGCGTGCTCAATAAATGCCTGTATTTGTTCGATTCATCGAGCTGGCTTTCTATTCCTAGGCATCTAAACACAGCCCTGCATGCAAAATTACAAAAATGAATTAATTGTATGAGTGCTAATCATTAATATAATGATTCTAACCTTAACAACGAACACAGGTCTCTCCTTGTAAAGAATATATCTTTATGTTTATAAATCTTCATGCATATATAACCTCTATCTCTCCTTGTAGAGCATTTTGACACAATGACTTAATTAGATTCTAAGAGATTACAAAACTATATCAATTAGTAGGGCACATACTGTCAGGGTCCCCGTTTTATGGTAGCAGAAGGAGATTCAGAGAGGTTAAGTGAGCGGCCCAAGATCCTATGGTTAGTAGAGAATGGAAATCCCGTGGAGGCTGGGAGTACTCAGGGTTCTTTTTCTTTGGACCACAAGCACCTTCAGATTGTAAAAGGACTTTGTAAATTGCAACGGGCCATACAGTATTGGGGGGTGTTGCTTTATGAAATGACGGGAGAATAATGATGGCGCAGCCAAGGTAGTTATGCGGAGATGAGGCAGGAACAGCAGTGAGCGGTTTTACTCTGGGTAATGGCTGGAACGTGGACAGGCTGGATTGGAGGCGCAGCCCTCTCTGCGACGTGTCCAGCTGCACACGGCGGCCTGGGCCTCAGGAGAGAGCTCTGGGCCGGTGAAGGCAGGAAAGGGCTTTGTTCTACCTGCCGGTTCATGATCTGGGCTTCTGCTCCTGCGGCTCTTCAGCCTGAAGCACCCTCACCCACCCTCCTCTGCCCTCTCCACTGTCTGATTCCCACTCATGTTCATAACATTCGCTTTAGGAGTCCTGCCCGCCTGACGGGCACGTTGCGTTCACCCGACACCGTGATAAGACACAGTGTCCTAGAATATCCTTGCACTGGGCAGTGAGCTCTTTGGGCTCAGGGACCACAGCGTCTTCTCTTTGGTTTCCCAGAGTTGACCACGGCTGTACCTGGTTGTTGAATGACTGACCGACTGTTGTTGACAAGCTCATCTGGGGCAGAAGGCGTGGATGGTCTCCCCATTAAGAGGGCTTTTGACGGGGAACGTGAGGTCTGAAACCTCTGCATGTGAGGCTTTGTCAGTGTCAATGGCAAACACCAAATGACGAGAGAAACACCTGGGTTATCTTCTGAATAGTGTCAAACATCCGGTTTGCTTTAAAATATCCTTCAGTTGTTTTTATTTCCATTTATTTTTTTTCTAGGTGGAAAATTCGTTTTTTTTAATAATACAAATAAAAACAACTGTACATGCAATCAGGGCTGTCCTGTGGCTGTCGTCCTGCAGCTCAGTCTTCCTGGGACAGTTCTTTGACCCTCTTTTGGCTTCAAGCCTCTTTGATATTCATGACCCTCTAATTCATGTTTCTGACCCTTATCTCTTCTGCACGTGGACAGTCATTTCCAGTCGCTGTGGAAATCTCAGCAGCCCTTTGCAGTCAACATTCCAAAGCAGAAGCCTGTGCGAAGGTGCTCCTCCTCTTGCATCTTCTACTTTGGCAACTGGCAACGCTGGTCGTAGAAGTTATAAACTTCGGCATTGTTCTGTGCCACCCTCACGGAACTACCCGGTAGCTTGCAAGTTCAGTTAAATTTTGCTCTTCTAGGGCTCTGAAGGCCATGCCTCCTTACCACCTTCCTGGCCACTGCCTTCGTTTATATAGTAATTCATGCACCAGCTGTTTATTGATTTCTGTCTACATGCCTGGGTCTTTCCTAGGCCCCGGGCATACAACAGAGAATCACAGACAAAAGACCTGCCCTTGAAGAGCTTACTTCGTAGGAGCAAGGGGAGATACACAATAAACTATTTAATAAATAGGGAAACTATTTTGTATGCTAGAAGGTGAGCACTCTAGAAAAAGTGAGCAGGGGGTCACGAGTGCCAAGCGTGGACTTCAGGTTGTAGCTTTAAGCAGGCTGGTTGTTGGGGGGGGGGTGGTGGCTCCCGAGACTGTCAGGAGGAGGTGAGCCACGGAGATCTTGTGGGAGATGGGTCCAGGCAGAGGGAACAGCCAGGGCAAAGGCCCTGGGGCAGGCTGGGAGCACGCTTGCCACGGCTGGGGGCAGCAAGGTGGCCAGTGCGGCTGGATCAGAGGGGGCCAGTGGGGAGTTGTAGGAGGAAAGTCAGAGGGGAGGGAAGCTCCAACCAAAATAGGGGTACTTTGTTACTCTGAGTGAAAGGGCCCTTGCAGAGGAGTGGTATATTAATATTATAAAATAATGGAAAGCCTCCTCCAGCTGCTCTCCTGAGAATACACGGAAGGGGAGCCCTGTCCTCTCTTCCTGGGATGTGCAATAACTGTGAATGGATCACCCCACTGTTTTTCCTACCTCCAAACTCCTCTCCAGGAATAGCCGCCAGAAAATCCACCCTCCGGGAATGGCTTTCAGGGCCTACTGTAGTCTGGCGCCCACCTGCTCTTCCGGCTTCATCCCCCGCTGTTTTCTGTCCCTCCCATGCCTTTGCTTATTTGTTCTCTCACTTTCTGTCCAGCACAATCCTTTTTATTAAGCCGCGTCTTCTCTTACAAGCCTCCCAGTGAGGGGGAATCTCCCGGAGCTCCCCACACAGGGAGGGTGTCCGTGTCCACGGGCACATTCAGTTCTGGTTGCGCCCTGGTGAGTCCAGGCCCCTCGGGCTCCTCCCCGGGCCGGGAGCCCTGTGCCCACCTTTGCACCTTTGGATCCCTCGCAGCCTGGTGGAAAGGGCCTCCTCGCCCAGCTTCTGAGATGGTTCCGATCAGCCAGCTTTTCCCGCTCTGTCTTGCAGATCGAGGCGCTCGTGAAGGACATGCAGAACCCGGACACGGGGGTCCGAATGCAGAACCAGAGGGTCCTGGTCACCAGCGTCCCTCACGCCATGACAGGTGACGTATCTCGTGGCATAGCCTTGGCCTGGTGCAGACACCACAAAGGGGGCTGTCACACTTCGGCCCCCAGCCTGTGTTTGCAGAGGAGGTTTTATCGGGACACGTCCACGTCCACTTATGCGTCGTCTGTGGCTTTTACACCGTAACGGCAGAGTTGCGCTATATACCTGTGCAGAGGCTGTCGTATGGCCCACAAAGCTGAAATATGTACTGTTTAGCCCTTTACAGAGTAAGTTTGCTGATTCCTGGACTGCAGTCTGCTTCTGATGAAGGGATCAGAAAGGAAGGAGAAAAGGACTGTAGGTCACTTCTTGGAGCTATTCCTCCCAGGAAGTCACTTTGGAAACCTTCACTGTCGTTTTCTGTTTTCTTGTTTTGTTTGTTTTGCTTTAATGAAATCAAGTAGCAGAAAAAAAATTGTTTGGCAGAAAAAGTTGGCCTTTGTCTTGTTCCACCTCTCTCTACCTTCTAATTCGTATCCGGGCCCTCCTTAACCAGCCGAGGGATGGAGCCACTGCCTCCTGTCCCTGCTGGGGCAGAGCGTCTGCAGAGCACCGTCTGGGGATGTTGGCAGGAGGGGCTGGACAACCAAGGAATGCATTTCGGTGAATGTGTTATGCTTGTTTTATGACTTGGTTTTGCAGTAAAGAATATGTTTAGTACCAAGGCGTATCGCCGGCAAAAGCAGACAGATTCCGACGCACAAGCCAGGGCCTTGCTGCTGTGCCGTGCTTGTTGTGAGCCTCCCGCCCCACCCCATCCCACCCTGTTCATTTTTCTATCAGGTGCCCCAGTCTTTGCAGAGATGAGCTGGCCCACCTGCCTCCCCTTTCCCTTTCTGACTGCTTGCAAGAGAGGGAGCCCCACCAGCAATGTGCAGGTTTCCTTTCATGCAAGCAATGGAAGACCGACTCTGGCTTGTTGGAGCAGAAGGGGAATTAATTGGAATGCTACAGGGCAGCTCATGGAAGAAAAGGAAACACTGATGAGGCAGACCTGGGCAAAGCTGGGAACCAGAGTAGCTGTGGGCACCCTGAGAGTGGGGCTGATAGGTCGACTTTTCAGGCTGCCGCTGCCTCTCCCATCACTTAGGATGCAGCTGTGGCAATTCTTCCTGAAGGCCTCCCTGCCCCCTGCCCCCTTCCTGCCTTTGGTTGTCATTAATTCTGGCCTGAATTCTACACTGGACTGGGAGGCCCTTCAAGAGGAGGTATCTTGTCTTGCTTATCTGTGTAACCCCAATGCTTAACATAGCTGTGTCATAGGGATGGGTAATAAAAATTTATCGAATGTAAGCATCAGTCCTAGTCTAGTGTTGTGCAAAGAACATTGGATTGAATTCTTCAGGTGCCTGTTTCTTTCTGCTTTTCTCTTTTCTTTTCTTTACAGCTATAGCTGTAGCTGGGACTACAGGTACACACCGCCACGCCCGGCTAATTTTTCTTATTTTTTGTAGAGATGGGTTTTCACTTTGTTGCTCAGGCCAGTCTTGAACTCTTGGCCTCAAGCGATCTTCCCATCTTGACCTCCCAAAGTGCTGGGGTTATAGGCGCGTGGGCCTCACATGCCTTTTTCTAGCCATGTAGCCCTGTTCTCAGTTTTCTCATTTTTAAAGCAGGAATTGCAATCTTTGTCTAAGAGAATGATAGAAGGAATTAAATGAGTTAGCGTGCTGTGCCGGTGCTCAGCATGCAGCCACTGAGGACGCGGGGCCATAGCTAGCACCTTCCCCCGCTGGGCCTGTTAACACCCACAGTAAAGTTAAGGGTCGACATGACCATCCCGTTTTTGCAGATGGGCCATGCAGAGGCAAAAAGGTCCAGCAGCTTGTCCTCTTGTCACTAAGCTCATTCATGAGTGAGCTTGGATTTGAGCCCAGAGACGTGACGCCAGAGTCCACGCTCTTATCCACCGTCAGTGTACGCGAGCTTCTCTCCTTCCTCGCACACGGGGCGCCCTTGGTTCCTGGATTTGGGCGAGCCGCCCACCCTGCCATGTTTTCCCTTATTTCTCCTGCACGGGTGAATTCCAGCTGCCGTAGAAACAGAGCACAGGGAGAGGCGCTGGGTCTGCAGCATCAGCACCGATAAAAGCAAATCGCCGTCCAACGTCTCGGATGGCAGGTGACCCAGGGCTTCCTGGCGTTAAAGGTGGCTGATGAGGGAGCCTGAGCAGCCCGCCTTGCTGTCAGCACAGGCCATGTGGGGCAGATGCTGGTGGCACCATAATCTCATTTAGTCTATTGTGGGAAGCAGTCAAGTGGATGAGAAAACCCTGGGCTCCTTGGTGGAGAGAGCTGATCGGTGTGGCGTCTGCTCCGTCTGTCTCTCTGTCTGCACGCCGCTGTGTATCGTTTGAAGAGAGTGTCTTGGTGTGGAAAGTCTCAATACCCAGCCCTAGGATTTTAAGTAGGATTTTAGATGAAGAATTCTGCCTCTGAACAGCCACCCAGGGGTGAATTATGCTAAGAGCAACAGAAGGAGAACCCACTGGAAGCAACACTGCGTGCACCCGGGCGCTGACAGAGACAACGGCCGGACACTTGCGCCCCAGGGCGTGGACCCGAAGGGAGGCGCTATAGGTTGTCCACACGCAGACGTAGCTGTGGCTGGCTAATTAGGCCCAGGGTGTGTGAGGGGGCCATGGGAGCCCTCCCTGTAGGACACCAGAAGAAATGTCCCTACATTACCTCTAAGGAAGGAAGTGTCACTTTTGACTGTCTGGCCATAAGGACACAGGCAGTGGGGTCTCAAGCCCTGACCCTCTTCCCTGGCGTGCGTTGTGGGCCCTTCTCCTGCAGGCAGGGGCCCAGCTTGGCCTTCGGAAAGCAGGCCGAGGTTGCTAGAAAATGTGGTCACTGGCATTTAGCAAGATGGCATCTGAGTCGGGGTGCTTGGTTCAGGGGCACCTTGTCCTTCTTCTGAGATGCTGCTGCCCTTCTCCTGCAAGGCACGTCTTCTGCTCATGAGGCCAAAGGGCCCAGGTGAGGAGGGGGTTCCCAGCTGCCATGGGGTCCTGCAGCAGCTCTGGGCTTGTTGGTGGAACGTGGCTTTCCTTGGCCCTTAGATAACCTGAATCCTTGGGGAAGGCTGGGAGGGGTGCATGCTCTCTCCTGACCTTGGCCCTGCCTGCCTTTCTCTCTTTTTTCCACGCCAGCCTTCACTCTGTGCTGTTCTCAGGCCAGCCTCTAAGATTTGCAGGGCCCAGGCAAGAGTACAAATGGTACCCACATTCCATCGTCCAAAGTTATAAATCAACCTATAAAATGTTGCTAAAATAGGTCCCGTCCTCCTATTTAGACAGAAGTACCTTCACAAGGAGGATTTTCCGACTCCCGGGAGTTCTGCTGGCGCCTAGGGGGTGGGAGAGCCAGCCCCCGCCTGCAGCCTCTCCTCCTCTTCCCGTGCCTGGCTCTGTTGTATTCCCACGTGTCCAAGCTCCAGCAGAGCCCACAGACAGCTGGCCTTGGGTCTGGTTTTGTTTTCAGTGTTTAGACTTAGTCTGCTTACTGTCTCGTTAATGAATGACAGTCCACACGCAAATGACTGTGACGTGAAAGATAACGGGCACAACCAGGGAAGACGAGACCGAGCGTGCGCAGGGGCGGGGAAGCTGCAGACCTGCCGGAGTGGGAGCCTGGACGGCCCCGAATCACAGGCTGCGGAGTTGGAACTGAACATAACGGCTGTCGGTGGGGGGGTCCCTGGAGGTTTTGGGCAGAAGAGGGACACGATCACAGCTGAGCAGGGAGGACACCGGGCAGGCGACAGCGGGAGGCCTGGGGAAGTGTCAGGAGCCGTGACAATGACCAAAGACTTCTCTGTTTCGCAGGAAGTGATGTTCTGCAGTGGATCGTCCAGCGGCTTTGGATCTCCAATCTGGGTGAGAGCTCGTGCCGCGCTCAGTCACCGAGGGCGGCCGTGTGTACAGCGCCACGGGAGAGACTGAATGGATGCTCAGCCCGGTCACTGAGAAATTTACATGTTAATTGGAGAGGCACAACTCTCATGCATAAAACAACCAGAATCAAAAGGAAGGGCAGGATAATTTGGGGACAAAAGAGTTATTTTATACAAATTATCGAGAGCATCTAAATAACAGGGGTAATCCGGGAGGACCTAGTTGAGAAAGACTTGTTGGAGGGGTGTTGTGCACACCTGCTCTGGAAAGATGGGACTGATGCTTGCGAATTCACGGGAGCTCCGAGGATCTCCCTGGACGGAGACCCGCCTGAGTGATGGTGCCGGGATGGAATGGACGGGAAATGGAGGGGCACAGTGGGGACATCAGGAGCCATAGCTTCAGCCATGACATGGAGGGGGAGGGCCAGGGAGGAAGTCTTCCCACGCCTCAGACGGAGGCCGAGCTCTGGGTGGGATGCAGGTTGGGTCCCTGGGAAGGGAGTCCCTGCAGGCCTGGAGGGATGGTGTCCCCTCCGGAGGATGGAGAGATACCTGCTTGTGTGGGTGCTTCTGAGACAGAACCAGGAAAGTTTTCCTTTAATTGAGACAAATTCAGAAACAAGGCTGTGCTTCTAAATACATATAGTGTGGTGGGAATTCAAGCACAGTGGGAAGGAGAGGAGGGACCTGGGCCTGGGGTGCAGGCAGAAATGAGCTTGGGATAGAAGCTGACAATAAGCACAGGCCCTCCTCACTCTTTCAGTGAGAAAGTGTCTGTTGGTCCAACAGAAACATTTTCTTCCTGCTCCTGTGACCTTTCCCAGACCCACAGGGCTTAGAGAAGCTTCTCCAGGGCTTCCCCAACTGTCACCCCCCAAGCCACCTGTGGCAGGCCACCCATGGGACCTGTTAGCATTCTGGCTCCCGTCCAGACTTGCTAAGCCATCATTGCTGGGACTAGGACCAGGAAAGTCCTCCTTCTGGCGTGCGCCCCGGCTGATACTTGTCCACAGCCAAGTTCAGAAGCCGCTGTCCTCACTCCTCAGACGCAGTGCTGTTAGGATGGGGCACCTCTCCCTGAGTTTGGGGTGCTGTGTGGGCGCAAGGCACTGAACTTCTGCCCTTGGCCCTGCTCTTGAAGTCCATGTCTGAACCCCTTCTCCCCAGAGGCACAGAACTTGGGCAACTTCATTGTCAAGTATGGCTACATTTACCCCCTGCAAGACCCCAAGAATCTCATTCTCAAGCCTGACAACAGCCTCTACCGCTTTCAGGTGAGTCTTGGACTTGGGTGTTATTGTGGGGTTGATCTCACTTGATAAGAGGCCAGGGCAGTGGCTCACACTGGTAATCCCAGGGAGGTGGGGAGGATCACTTCAGACCAGGAGTTTGAGACTGCAGTGAGCTATGGTCACACCACTGCACTCCAGCCTGGGTGACAGAGTAAGACCCCGTCTCAAAAAAAAAAAAAGATAATTGGTTGGCTTCATATCTTCATAGATCAGAACTTCAGAAATGGAGGAGGGGGGTAGAATAGTTTTATTTCTTTAGTCATAGGGCTGGCAGTGTGGGGGGGGCGGTCCATGGAGTCACAACCAAGTATCAAAGCGTGGTTTCTCTGGTTTCTTTTGCAGACGCCATATTTCTGGCCCACCCAGCAGTGGCCAGCTGAAGATACAGATTATGGTAAATACCCCACGCCTCCATGCCTTCGGTATTGCTTAACGTGCTGCTTATTTACGTGCTGCATTTCGGTGACATTTGTCTTGCTGTCGTCGTGACCTTTATGTCAGCTCACATCTGCGCTGGGCGTGCTCCTGGGGGAAAGGACCGGGGGTGCTGGGTGTTCTCCCCGCCTCTCCGAGCACAGTGGCCCCAAGCACGGGGAGGCCGCAGATCGGGTTTCAGAATGTGATGATGATGGAAAATGTCACTGCTTTCTTTTCCAGCCATCTACCTGGCCAAGCGGAATATCAAGAAGAAAGGGATTTTAGAAGAATATGAAAAGGTAAGGGGGTGTTTGCAAGTAGAGGTTGTTGTAACTGAATGGAACATAGTCTTGGGCTATTTTTCCCTCTTCCCCACGTAACTACGTCATCTGCATCTTTACCATCCACCCACCCACCCATCCATCCATTTATTTATTAGAACCAGCTCACTGCAGTAAACTCTTCCCCAGGTCTAACTTCAGTTTCTCCTGTTATAATTTAAGCCCTTGCCTCAGTGGCTACCGGGGTGCACAGTGGTCACCCCCTTCCTTTTGCTGTCCCAAAACAATATGACTCAATTAATATGCATAATAATGGACCACCCTTGGTTAACAGATTTGAACTTGAGCTTGTGATGGGAAAACAATAGTACCGTTCAGACTTTTGTTTTAGGCTGGGTAAATCAGGTTTCCCAAAGAACACACCCCAACCCTCAAAAGGCTAGCATTTCTGGGCAGAGGGCAGCAATCTGGCTTGTTTTTATTCTTTACGGACATGTTTTTAGAAGGGCCAGCATCACTTCGCTGTCAGGGCTTATCTTTGTGGATTTGTGATGCTCCGTTGTTGAATACTGAGTTTCCACATTCTTCCTCATCCCCAATCCTCTCTTCCCAATCAGATTTGGGATACAGTTATTTAAAACAAACAAAATCAGGAAAAGCCAGACATATTGTGAAAGCTGTTTGAGAAGTCAGTGCTGCTCCTTGAGTGGGCTCCGCTGTGGGGCTGGGTCTGCAGTTGCCATGCGCGGGGCACGCCCTCGTTGACTCAGGGCTTTGTGCCCTGCGGCACATGGCATATGCCTTGGGGCTCACTGGTCTTATTTTTTTTTCTTCTGTAGGAAAATTACAATTTCTTGAACCAAAAAATGAACTACAAGTGGGACTTCGTCATTATGCAGGCCAAGGAGCAGTACAAGTGAGTGAAAGGCCGTCACACTCGTTCACTGGTCCCTCCCGTCTTTGTTTCCTTTTATTAAAATAAACCTTTGTTGGGGTGTATGTGCCAAACACTGGGCTGGGCATAGGAAATAAAAAGGCATAGTCTCATGGGTCAGACAGATACGTGAACAGGCCATGATGCTGCCGTGAGATGAGGGGTTGCCGGAGGCACTGAGCCTGGCAGCTGCATGGGGGTGTCCAGCTAAGGGATGGGGTGGTGGATGGATGGACAGGAGAGGTGGGTGGGAGGAAAGGTGTTCTAAGCAGATAGAACCTGAGCCGGGAGCCAGGAGAGTGCCTGCTGCAAGCAGCTCCTGGTGGCTGCAGCAGAGTGCAAAGCATGGAGCTGGCAGAGGTTAGCAAGGTGTTAACTGGAGGTGTCAGCAAGAGCAGATCGTGAGACAGCTTTGTGCTGAGGGCCTCAGGGAGCCACAGAAAGATTTTTAAACAGGGGAAGGATATATAGTAATCAGATTTGCACGTTAGAACCACCCACCGCTTGCATTTGCCCGCCATCCACATCAGAACTGGAGCTGAACGTCCCCTGGAGGCCTCTGCCTTGCCAGTGAGAGCCAGATGTAAATGTGGGGGACGGTGAGGAGAGTGTCTCCGTCAGGATGAGGTCAGGCTATCGTTATGAACAGCCCCAACTCTCAGGGACTGGAAACCACAAGGTTCATTTCCTGCTCGTGTTCCGTGTCCTGACACTCTTTCCCCCACTCCAGGACCTACGCCGAAAAAGCAGCACCATCGGGGCTTTGGCCACTGCTACAGCAGGGGGAGGGAGAGCCTGTGTGGGTCAAAGAGACACCTGTCACCTGTGCTCATAATTCATAAAGCAGGTCATATGGTCATGCCCAACTTCAGAGGCAGGGGGTGGGGACCTACAGTCCTACCATGTGCCCAAGAAGTGGGAAGCCAGGGATATCTGGTGACCAGCACCCGTGGTCACCAGTGTTCCCACTGGCCCAGCCTTGCTCTCCCTGACAGGTCTGGATCCTGGAGGGTCTAGACTTGCATGTGTCCGGCTGGGACAGTCCCCTCCTCCATTCACTTCTAGGTGCCTTGGGATGAGCCATTCCTAAAAGGTTCTCTCCTTCCAAGATGCTGGCTTTCCAAGGCTTAACTCCAAGTCTGCCTCTGATTTCAGATTTAGAGGCTCACAAAACTAGGCTGGCCATGTAGGTTGGCCCATGAGGGGGTCATTTTGTCTTACTGAACCCCCTCTTCTGAGTTCAGGACCCAGCAGCCTACTCAGGGTCTCATGTTGATGTCACGCCTGCAGCTTCCCTTGTTCATGTGTGAGTGTGTGTTTCCCTCGCTCTCCAGCCTCTTCCTCCACGGTCACCCATGCCAGTACAAGGAACCACCGTGCACCTCTGTCCCCAGCAGCGTCCAGTGTCCAGTCATCCGGTCCTGTTGCTGCCTCTGGCAAAGTCCCTTCCACTCAGTATGACTCCTGTCTGCCTCCGTTATTCCCCCACCGTGGTCACATCAACGCACTGTCAGCCGGACCATGGCCTCTCTGCTCCCACTCTGCCCCGCGTTTAGACACAAATAGGATCACATTACTCGATCCTATTTAGATCGATCCTATTTAGAGCCATCTCTAAACTCTCAGAGAGACTGCTCACGTCCAATATCACTTCCTCAAAGAGGTTTTTCTAATGAGCTATTACCACACTGGGATCATCCTAAACTCAGTGGCTCAAAACAGCAAGAGTTATTTATTATCTGTCACTATTTCCAGAGGTCAGGAATTCAGGAAGGGCGTGGCTGGGCAGCTCTGACTCAGGATCTCTTGCACAGCTGCGGTCAGAGGGCTGGAGCTGGGGGCCTGGGGCAGCCGGGGCTGCTGGCAGTCCTTGCTCTCTCTCTTCTTGTAGCCCCTGGGCCTCTCCCTGTGGTGTAGCTTGAGCTTCCTCACACCGTGGCGGCGTCAGGGCAGTCACACTGCCTGCAGGTGCTTGGAGGCCTCAGGAGCACATATTCCAGTGAGGAGGGTGACAGCTGTCCCACCTTTCATGGCCCAGCCTCAGAAATTACTCAGTGCCCTGTCTGATATCCCATGTTGGTCGAAACCATCACAAAACCCCACCTGCTTCAGCGGGCGGGGACACAGACCCTCTGTCCACGGAGGGAGTGTCCAAGAATTGTAAACATATTTCAAAATCACCACAGAGGACATCCCCGATCCTATATGATAGGACCCTGAATGTTTCCTGATAGCGCATAATGCAGTTTGCCATTCTATATTGATTTTTTTTTTTGACTATTTGTGTAATGTTTAGACCAAAATTTACTGACAGGCAGGGACTATGTCTGTCTGGTTCACCAGTAGACTCTTGGGGCTTGGAACATGGTAGAAGACCAATAAATACATGGATGAATGAGCGATTACACAAATGCTGTTGCTAAAAAAAAAATCATAACATGACAAACCAAAGTAATTCCTAGTTTACTGGCTCTCTTGGATTCCATTGATCATCGCTGCCCTCGGATAATACCTAAGACAGAAAAGCAGAGGAGCAAAGGCAGAGAGGACCTTTGGGGAAAATTAGAGGTGGACTCCGTGCCAGGCTGTCCAATATGACTCCCGTCTGCCGCAGGCGGATCCCGGCCCATCCTCCTGAGGACGTGGGCCGGTGGCAAACCCGGTTCGCGGCAAGGGGAAGTTCAAGCGACAGCGTTTATATCTAATTTCCAGAGGAGGCTGGCGAAACACCGTGCTGGAATGGCGCTGCTCCCCCAGCTGGCTCCCCGGGTGTTATTATGCTGTTCACAGCCCATTAACGGGCAGATAAACCCGCCACCTCTGTCACGCAGAGGGCGTGTGCGTCATCCCACACCGCCTGGGGAGACAAGCATTGACAAGCGTGAGCTTGGGTCGTGACAATGGGACGGGGTAGGCCGCAGCAGGATCGTGACCTTGCTCCTGGAGGAGGAGCGCCCAGCAGCACTCCCATCCATCACGAGAGAGGAGCAGGCGGGGAGATAAGAGGGAAAATAAACAACCTTTTACAGTTCTACAATGGTAAGTTGAGCTCAGAAAAAGCCCGGACTTGGCACAAACTTTTTGGTGAAACAGAATAGAGTGACAGGCAGGGAGGAAGGAGGGCGCCCAAGGCCAGCACTTCCCCATCACAAGTCACTGTCTAGGACTCCCTGCTGGTCCAGATGTCACTACGATGTTTGTTCACCAAGGCAGGGAAACGTTAACAAGCCGGGTGGTCACGTGTCTGCCCAGATGGTCGCCTGTGCTTGCTCTGGAGGTGAAGTTGGCGAGGTTGACTTGGTCCTAGGGCCAGCCGCGCTGGCAGGATCTCGTTGCTTCTGCCACTCGAGACAGCGTGGTCCTGGCGGGGCGGGCGGCCCTTCTTTGTCCCTGAACTGTGATGTGAGGAAATGTGTCTGGGAGGATTAAATCGGGTAAAAGGATTGGTCTGTGTACAAGTAGTTAGAGCGGTACCTGGCACAGCGTGTGATGCCGGTGTTCACTGTTTGCAGTCACCACGGCGCACGTGAATTGTTTGGGCAGATGGGGAGAGTGGCCCAGGTCATCAGGAATGGGGCCATCACTGATCAAAGACGCCAAGTCTTCCTGCCCTTACACATGGCTTTTGGCTTCTCAGGGCTGGAAAGGAGCGGAACAAGGCGGACAGGTACGCCCTGGATTGCCAGGAGAAGGCGTATTGGCTGGTGCACCGATGCCCTGTGAGTATCCTCCTCCCTGGGTCCTTGTCTCTTCCTACGCCACCCACCCCCTCCTGTGCTCCGCATCCCTGCTGCCAATGCCTTTCACTCCCGGCCTGGAATTGGCTCGGCAGGAGGAGCCCCTGGTAGTGGATTAGCGTCCAGGTGCCTCTTGGCAGGAAGAGGACGTGAGCTGTCTGGATAGGGTCTGCTCCCTGGCCCTCCTATTGGTGTTAGGGAGGGAAGGACCTGGATGGAATTGTCTTTTATGAGGGATGGGACTTTTTTTTAAATTGTTTTTTTTTTGACCATCCTTTGGGAAAGGAATATAAGAAGAAAAGCTAGAATGTAGGCTCCAAAGCAGAAAAATAGGATGCTGTGAGGACAGAAACTGCAGAGCCGTCTGCAAAGCTGTCCTGTGTGTGTCCGATTCCCTCTCCTCTTCCCTCCTAGACTCAGTCACAGCGGCTGAGATGGGAGGAGAGACGGAACAAGGGTGCGCTCAGCTTCTCCTTGCTTGCAGCACACTGTCTCTGGCTTTGGGGCTTTCACAGTCACAGATGATGTGACTGGTCCTCGCTTATCGCTGGGGAATGGTAGCCTCATCCCCCAGGAGAGAGGAACAGGCTCTGACTGCCGCCCACTGGGCTTAACTCTGCTGCCTCAGTTTCCTCCTGTGTCAGACCTGTATGATGCCTCTGGCTCATGGGAGGTTGGAGATGTGAAAGAGTTTGGCAACTGAAGAGTTCAAAATAAATATTCTTCCTCCTCTTCCTTCAGTTTCCTTGCCTGCCACGTACCAGAAATCCTGAGAACCAGGACGTGAGCGGGGTGGGGCGTGGTTGCAAAGTTTACAGATTTATGAACTTCAAGCCTATCAGATTTGGCTGTTTTGCTTATTTTCTTTCTGCATTCAAAACAGATCCCTGGAAGGGGTTCCCTCTGGAGGGGCGTGGGTTTGGATGCTGTGTAGCTGAGGTGAAGGTCCTGGGGTTGACCCCCAAATGGCTCGTTTAGTTTTTCTTTGCTTCAGGGTTCCTCCTCTAGGGAAACCAGTTTGCAGAGTCCTGACACAGGGTCGTGGGGGCTGGGTGACAGAGCACAGGGCCCTGGACACAAACATACCCCTCCCTGTTGGTAGCTTAGGAGTGAGATCTTTGTATGAGAAGGGGACTGCACATGGCTCATGTGTTCCAGAAGAAGCACCTGGTGAAGATAAGGGAAAATGGCGGACATGCCGCATTCGGCAAGATGCCCTGGTGCCTGGTGGCAGCATGACTGAGGGAAGCCTGCTCCTGACAAGGTGGAGAATGGCTTCCCTATTATCCCATGCAGAGACTCCGTGGTGTGGGAATGTCGCTGTGACTGCAAAGCAGCATCGGCTGGCTATGCACACGGTCCACCCAGGGTCTCTGTCCTCCCCTCTGCCCTGGCAACCAAGAGGTCTAAAGGGAAGAAGATGAAAAACAGATCATTCGGGTTCTCCCCAGTTCTCCTGGGGCAATCTCTCAGCCCCCGCCAGGCAAATGGCTGAGTGGCTCTTCACTGCATGATGTGGGAGTACATAAAGATGACAATGGTGACAACGTGTCTCTATGGCACCCCCCACCTTGCCTACCATCCTCCCCTCCCCATCTCCACCACTGCGAACATCATTTCACCTCCCTTACCCCTCCTTACCTCTACCACCTCTCTCACTTCCCGAACTTTCTCCACCACCTCCACTACTTCTGTTGTCATTGTCATTGTTGTCACGATCTCCGTCATCATCACAGCAGACCTAGATTGAGAACTCGCTGTGTGCCGAGGACTGTGCTAAACATTCTGCACTCGCTGTCTTATTTAACCTTTGCAGCCCTGTGCAGAAGGCAGTGTTACTATTCCCATTTTACTCAGGGGCAAGTGAAGGCTCAGGGATGTTGCCAGTGTGCTCACAGTTACACCGCTGATAGATGCCAGAGGGTCTGAGCCCACATGCCGCTGACCGTGAACCCTCCCTCTCAGCCCCTGTGCCCTTCTCCTCTCATGAGACATCATGTGATGTCTTAGCGCACGCAGCTCAGTCCTTTTGTAATCTCCTTGGCCATTAGAACATTGCCTGGGTTACTGCTGCTCCAAGAAACATAATGCCTGAATCCAAATGTGCCTGGTCCCTCTTTCACAGCCCTGGGGACCCAAGTTCAGGATGAGGCTTTGATGGACTTGGAGTAGTCCTAAAAATCCTAGGACACAAAACTTCCCATCTGATCTCTCTCTCACGGCTGCTCCCTAAGTCAAAGCCAGGCCAGTAGTCATCAGGCAGGAGTGCATTGGGCCCTGCTCTCTCCAGCTTTCTTAGAAAACCCCTCATCTCTCGTTGGCCCGGGCGGGGTAGACGGTGTTCTGTCTGGAGAGCATCGCAGCCCAGAAATTGAGCAATCTGACCAAGGAGCCTGGGGCTCTCAGGAGCACACAGCCTGTCAGACGGTCTCCGGGAGCCTCGAACAGTCTGGCACTTTAGTGGGAAGAGAGCCAGCCGAGGCAAACAAAGCGTTTGGCTCCGTGGAGTGTCAAATGTCCGGTCTGCGGGCTGACTGTAACCAACTGTTGTCGGGTGCGACACAGCCTGTTGTCACTGCACCGACGCGTTCACTTGTTCACTTGTCTGTTCGCTGATCCGCGAAACCTTCACTGGCCCCGGACTCTGTGCCAGGTGAGGGGTTAGGAGCTGGGCATGAAATAACAGCTGGGAGTCATCGCGTACTGCTGAGCCAGTGCTGTGCTCTCAGCGCGTCTGACGGCGATGCTGTGAAGCAGGGATTGTTACCGTGCCTGTTATTCACATGGGGAAGTCAAGGCTCGGAGAGGTTCTGTAGCCTGCTCAGTGCTGGGAGAGGAAGCCACATCTGTCTGATTGCAAAGCCCGATTTGCTCCACGCTGGCCCTGCTCGGGATGCTGATTCCGGCAACGTCACCTCACCAGGCAGTTGTCATGAGTACAGAAGGTCCCTTCCTAACCTGAATGATGTGGCATTTCCCAAGTTGCCTCTCTGACTTATGCCCAAAGCATGTTGTTGGGGCGTCATGCCCTGGTGTCCGTAGTTCCTCTGGTTGCAGAGCGGAAACTTGCACATCCCTGGAGGGCTTCATGCGTGTGGCACCAGGGGCAGAAAGCGTTCGCGTGCCTCGTATCTGCTGGCAGCACACCGCAGGCAGCGAGGCTGTCCTCATTTCCTGTCTGCTGACAGTCAGCTCTGGGTGCCTTCATTCGAGCACAGAAACTGCGTCAGTAGCGGCTCTGGTGACTATCACAGTGGATCAAAGACTTTACACTACCTGACGCATGAATGAATGAGTGGCGTTTGGAAGTCTCCCAAACCAGCAGAGGCAGAAGGCAGCCCCCGGGGGAGTTTTGAAGGCAAGGCAGCTGGGATGGGACCCCAGCTTGATCAGGAACCACTGAGACTCCTGGGGCCTCTGCCCACAGAGGTGCCGAGATGAGACAGCAGCCCGGGCAGTGGGGAGCCAGAGGAATGTGCCTGGCTGTCCCCTAGGGCTGGTGGGGAAAGCCAGAAGTCACGGGGGCATGAAACCCGGCAGGCACACAGAGTAATAAAGCCCAGTGGGGAGCTACAGGTCTGAGAGTCCAAGGCCATGTGGTCTGGGCAGCTCAGGGCACCCCAGTGTTGATCTCGGTGAGGCAGGTGCACTGTTGAGTGCCAGGGCAGCTGAATTTATGTCCGCGCATGGGCGAGTTCAGAGGAAAGAGCTGGGTAGCTGATTCAAGACTGGAGCAGATGGCCACACGGAAGCCGTGTGCGCCACAGTGAGTGTCTGTGGAAGGGCAGCCGACAGCGGTTGTGGGGTGCTGGGCCGTGGGCTCTGTGTGTGTCAGTGGGTTGGGGGTGCATGTATGTGAGTGTGTGAGTATGTAAGAGTGTCACGGTGTGTGTGTGAAGTCTGTCTTCAGCTTCGCTGGGGGGAGCCCGCTGTCGACAAAGGCACCGACCCCACTCCATGCTAGGTTAGATCCATCGAGGGCTGGCTCGGACCTCTGTGTTGTCCCTTCGGACCACCTGTAATTTATCCCTTGTGTGACTAATTGCTGAGCGGCTGCCTCCCCCACGAGACTGGCAGTGCCTCCACGTGCCTGCGGGGGGCGTCTCAATAGCAGTGGTCTCAGGGCATGCTCACCACAGCTCCCCAGGGCAGGGCACAGTGTCTGGCACGCAGGAAGTGCCTCGTAAGGACTTGTTGATTGAGGGCCACCTGTGACTAGGGTGATGATGGCCTCTCCCTTTCCCTGTCCTCCTCCCCACCCACTTTCTGTTGTCTTCCACTTTCTCTTCCCTGCCTAGGCCACATGCCCAATATTCACCTCCATGGCAGCCCACTGAGCTAGGTTGCTAGATTTGGCAAATAAAATACAGAGTGCTCGGTTAAATTTGAATTTCAGCTAAACAACAAATAACTCTTATAAAAGATGTACTTTGTATTCAAATATATTTTATATATTTTAGCATGAATATACAATAAGCAGAAGAATATTGCGACAGAAATCATTTGCTGTTTATCTGAAATTGACTGGATGTCCTATATTTTATCTGGCGACCCTACCTCTGAGCTAAAAATGTGTCTGATCCTGATGGGGACAGCACCCTGTCACTTCCCAACTCTCTGCTTCAGTGTAGTCATCCTGGTTGACCACAGGTGCTGAGCACTTGGTGGATGCTGGCCCCAAACCCGCACAGAGGGAAGGGAAAAGCCCAAATCACTGGCCTTGTGGAGTCAAGGAGTTGAGAGAAGCCAAGAAAGATTTTCTGGAGGGTTGGATGACCTAATGGAGAAGGGAACTGACAATGATTGCAGACCCAGCTTTGGGCCACACCTTTACATACATGATCTTAAAATGAATGCAATCCCTTACTCAGTAATAGCTACCATCTGTTGGGAGCTTCACACCCTATGTTGTTAAATCTTCACAAGAACCTTCTAGGTAGGAGGTGTCATCGGTTTCGTAGATGGGTCAGCAAGTGCAGAGAGAAGTTGTTTCTAAGATCTTCTGCATAGCTGGGAAGCTGCAGAACCAGGACTGAAAACTAGAGGTACCTGACTCTCCCAAAGCACCACTCTGTTACAGCTCTTTCCCCATTCATTCCAAGACAGAAACCACAGAGTGTGGGGAAGGAGCACTGTGGGAGGAGTCAGGAGTGCCATGCCTTAGTCCCAGTCAACTTTTTTTGGGCTTGAGTGTTACACAGCTATCCATCCACCCACCCACCACCCCTCTACGCATTCCCCCAACCATCCATCCATCCATCCATCCATCCATCCCACTGTGATGTTGGAGATGCCAGCCATTTGTCCATCCATCTACCCTACCACTCATCCATTCATCTACTCATCCATCCATTTATCCATCTCACTATGTTCTGGGGATGCTGTGGATGCAGAACAGCTCCCATGAAGCTCACCAGCTCACCTGGAGGGTTTACACACCCTCATGGCTCCCTGCAGGCTAGGCCACAAGACCTTCTTGGCTCAATCTCAGAATTAGCAGCTTGGCCAAGATGCAAAGTTAATCAGAAACCGGAGACTCACTCTATAGTGATCCTTATGTTTTTTTTATTCCATTCAGCCAGGAATGCACAACGTGCTGGACTATGGCCTGGACCGAGTGACCGATCCGAATGAAGTTAAGGTAAACCAGGTACGTCTCTGCTGCATACTTTGCCTAGATCAGGTCCTGAGGCTGGGAATGTGTCCACATGTCTATTCATGTCTGTTAGAGCAATGATATCTCCCCTTTGAGGTTCCAAAGAGAGGATTATGGCTCTGTGGAATCAGGGTCAAGGGAGAGGTGAGGTCATGGCAACGGTCCTGGAAAGAGAGATCACAAGTGGAGAGGGACGAGAGAACCCAGGGTGGTACAGGGCAGAGCGGATAGGATGGAGATCATTGGTTTTCAAACTTTTCTGAGTCACTCCCCCTTTTGAAAATCTGATGAAAGTTATGAATTCATTCCACTCGAAGAGGCACAGACAGACATATTGCACACACTTTCAGCCAGTTCCTTGACCCTGAGAAGATGACAGGGCCCAGGCTCAAAACCCTTGAATCAACTTCAGACTTAAAACTGAATCCACATGGCAGGGCCTGGAATGTCACACTGGCTTTCACATCCCAGCGGCATAGGATCTTTGCAAAGATTCTCCAACACTTTTTATTTTAAAAAGACTCTTTCTACAAATAGGCCACCTTTCATGATGGATGGCCAATTTCCTATGATTTTTTTTTTTTTTAAATTTGAAGAGATGCAGTTCGTAAACTGTTGAGACTGTGGCACTATTGACATTTTGGGCCAGATGATTCTTTGGTGGTGGTGGCGGTGTGGTGAGGTTGTCCTGTGCCTGTGGGATGTTTAAGAGCATCGCTGGCCTTTACCTACTAGATGCCAGGACCTGCAGCCCCCGTCCTGACAATCAAAAACGTCTCCAGACATTGCCCACCATACCCGGGAGAGAGTTCACGTTGAGAACCACTGGCCCCAGTCAAGCAGCCTGAAACCCATGTGAACTGGTCTTACCCGGTGTCATTGCTCTCTGTCTAATGTTGTCTTTGGGCAGCCAGCGCTCAGTCACCTCTTTAGCTTAGTGTGTTGTCCATAGGGCTTGGCGGTGCCTTCCAGCCTGAGTGGGGCCCTGGGGGGACATGCAGGGAAGTGGGAGGGGACAGAGAACAGAACAGGAAACTGGCAGCTCTGGGACGGTGTCTGCTTTTGCCAAATAGGGTATTCGAAGAGAGACATCGAGTCCCCAGAGAGCATCCTGGGTCGGTTGGGGTGGGGGTGGGAGAGGGGATTCTTAGGTCCCCTGTCCGCAAGCCAAAGAGACCCTTCCTTTGATACACACAGGCGCTGTCAGCCTCTGCTCAGCTGCTCCCGGGCAGCCTTTCCCGTGTTCCCCTTGTCAGATAACAGATCACTGCTGAGGCCCTGGAGGCTTGGTTGCCATGGGAACAGAATCCTCCAGTAAAATGCTGAACCCGGGTGGAAGATTTGCTTTTGTTATGGCTGACTGGCAGCTCTGGAGACCGAGACCTCTTTCCTGTGGAGGAGGGGAGGGCGGGGGCAGAAAGCAGGTCACCCACTCTGACGTAGGGGATGTGGGGACGCAGGGGCCCCCGTCTTCGACCCAAGCTGTGTGTGTGTTGGGGGGGTGGGACCTTAACTTCAGCAATTTGGGAGGGGAGCTGAGGAGCCCGCTGTTCTGTCCCATCCTGGGGGTGACGGTTAGGGTGACTTCCAAGGAGGGTGGCCAGATGGCCCTTGTCACTGAGGTGGCCCTCATCCTCCTGCCTCAGGCCCCCTTTCCTGGGACGCTGGTGGTCCCCTCAGGCCAGAGCCCGAGCGAGTGCGCTGGGTGTGAGACCGAGTGCGTCCTGACCGTGTGGGGCTGGGCAAGGGCTGGGCCTGCGCTGCTGCTCACCCGTCACCTCTCTCTCTCTCTCTCTCTCCCCAGCTATCTTTCTCCTATATGTGCACTGCGGCTGCTGTGTAGTGTTCAGAAGAGCAAAGAACCCCACTGCTCGTGCATGCGGGTCTCTCCCGGCCGTCCCCCTGGCCAGCCCCCGCCGGCCGTGTCTTACCTGCTTGCAGCATTGCCCGTGGTCTGAGGAACCACGTTGTCCGTGTGGACCTGCCCGGGGAGGAGAGGGCTGACGAGAATGCAAACGTCTCCACGAGGCCTTGCGGGTGCAGAGGTTTTCGATTTCTGTCTCAGCTCAGAGAACTCACGGTGCCTGAGCTGGTTTGAAGAGAGAGGTCATTTCTGAGAATGGGGGAATTCTTGAAAAGATATCTGTTTTCCTTAGGGGCAGACAGCCCATCCAGCTGAGAAAGGAGGCTGTTAGGTTGGCGGGTACCTAGGGCCCTGGTGACCCCACTGTCTCAGGCTGATGGCAGCATCAGCAAGGCTGCCCAGTCCTGGGAGGAACTGGCCCTGGGCCAGGCGCCAAGCCCCAGACCCGTGTCCTCTCTCGGTTTCGAAATCCCCAGCCCTTCTGTCCCAGGAAGAGATGGGGGCAGGTGGCTGCTCTGACAGGGTCACCACTGTCGTTTAGGGACGAGGGTGGTCCGCCCCACTCTGTCACTCCCTGGCTGTGTGATCTTGGGCACACTCTTGAGCCACTTGAAGTCTCAGTTTCCTCATCTATAAAATGGGATTTGCAATAGTTCCTTCTTCCGAAGATTACACGGGATCATTTATGTGACTGGTCTAGAACAGTAATCAGCAGCTGTCATCATTATAACTGTCGCCACGTTGCAAGAGAGAATTTATGGGGCTGGTAGACCTCAGACCCCATTTTCGGGGGCTGTGCCTTAGCCAATTTCCTCTTCTGTTCTCACCCCATCTCACACTTGTGTCGTGCTTAGAGCTGGAGGGAGGAAGACACACGCCGGTTTCAACCTCTCTGCCTAGTCCTGAGCAGCTGCTGAGATGGCACAGTCTACACTGGTGTGCACACAGGTCTTCAGGCA
The DNA here is from genome assembly GCA_963574885.1 of Lepilemur ruficaudatus. Classification (NCBI taxonomy): domain Eukaryota; kingdom Metazoa; phylum Chordata; class Mammalia; order Primates; family Lepilemuridae; genus Lepilemur; species Lepilemur ruficaudatus. Next base: position 36,564 of record CAUYRT010018773.1, read on the forward strand.
AAAGGCAGAAATATGGCCCCACGGTATTAAATACTGTGCTCTGCAGAGCACTAGCCTGGAGCCCTCAGTGCGCAAAAGCCCCCCGCCCCCGTATGCTCCCACCGATAGGGGACAAACTGCTTTCTTCTTGTGGCCCCTTGAGTGGGTGTGGCTGGCTGGGGAAGGACTGACAGCTTCCTGCACCCAAGCGCGGGGCTAAGTGCCTCACACCTAGTAACGGCTCAGTTAGGACCCACAGTAGCCTTAGAAGGTAAACGTTGGTGTTGGCATCCCTGTTTCACAGCTGAGGGAGTAGGCTGAGGGAGGGGGGATGGTAACTCCAAGGACACACGGCTGGAAATGCTGAAGCATTTGAACCTCAGCCGATGGCCGGCAGGGTCACTCTGTATCCTGCCTGACTTTTTCTGACATCCATTGTGTGGCTCTTAGAAGCTTTGCCAGATTTTCTTAAATCTGTTAAGAGAGGTAGTACCAGTTTCATTTTTCATATGAAAAGCCAAATCTGAGGTGGCCGGGCCGGGATTCAGAGTTCCTGCAGTTCTGTGGCTCATGCCCTTCCCTGTTACCCACTGACCCCGACCCCCTCCACCGCCTCGGTCCTGCGCCCAGGGCCAGCTTCTTGGGCAGGTGGCTTGTATGTCGTCCAAGGCCTCATGCTCCGAAGGGCCCTTGTATGGTTTAATGTTTCTGTTGCCACCTTGAAATTCTTTACACTTTTTTCTGGACAGGGTCCCTGCATTTTCATTTTGCACTGAGCCCTGCAAATCGTAAGCAACCCTGCCTCCTCTGCCTGATCGGGAAGATATATCTGTCCCGCCTCTACCTGGCGGGACAGATATTTACTGCAGAGGATCGCAACCTCGAATCCTCCTCATCTGCCTGGACAGCTGCCTCCCTCTCTTTCCTTGTCTGCTTTGCATTAACCGCTTCAGTTTCTGATCTGCCGGTTTCTGACCTCCTCAGAGCCCCTCTGCGCTCTCCACGGCTGTGCTGCCAGATTCTCACTTTCCCTCCGAGGCGTGCCCAACCCTCCACCTGCGTTTCTTTGCAGGCTCCTGCCTGGCTGCCCTGTCCTAAGGTCCCTGCTTGTCCCAGCCCTGGGCTCCCATGCTCCTGCCTGGCAGTGGCCCTGTGACAATTGTCCGCATCTTCCATCGAGGTTCTGGCCGACCAGCTGGCCATAGAGCTGTGTGAACAAGTCTAGATTGTGTCCCTATTTGGGCAACTCTGCCAGGGAAAAGTAAGAAGTTGTTAGAATTCCAGGAATGCAGAGCATTCAAAGATTCCTTCGGCAGAATATTCCTCCTGTAGCAAAGTGTGTCACCAGGATGAAGAATAAAAAGAAGTGGCTTCGCTCCAGGAGGGCCCACTGCTGAGAAGGGAAGCGATTTGTGTGCGAGTTCCAGGCTGGGGAAAAAAAAGTTTATGTCTTCTCATTTTAGCATGAGATGGTTTTCTCTGAATTGCCTAGAATTAGGTATATCTTTTTTTATAGCTTCACTTAACTTTAATGTTTCTTACGGCCTTTGGCTAAGGAGTTGTCATGTTGATAGTAGGTTTGCAAGATTTAGCAAATAAAAAATACAGAATTCTCAGTTATATTTGAATTTCAGATGAACAATGAATAATTTCTTCTCCTTCTAAGTACATCCCAAATATTGCCTGAGCATCCTGTATTTTCTCTTATAACGAGGGCTGAAATCGTACCATGCACGCGCTCTGCGGTGGGGTAGTAACCCTACTTAGTGGCCACGTTGCTGGAGTTTCTGCGTGCTCCAGTCGCCTCTGTCTGTCATCTCATTGAATCCCCCTTTTTTCTATTCTCCTTTTACAAATGAGAAATCGGAGGCTCTGAGATATTAAGGGACTCATCCGAGGTCACATAGCCAGTAAGGGGTAGAAACAGGATTTTAACCATTCCCCCTGACAGAGAGCAAATTGTCTCTTCCATTTAGAAAAGCCCAGACCCCTTTCCCCTCACTGTGCCAATACACACACCCCTAGGAGGGCAGAGATACCTGTATGTCAGTCTGGAGGAAGCCAATCCCATCAATCCTATGGACAGCTTTTTTTTTTTTTTTTTTTTTGAGACAGGGTCTTGCTCTTTCACCTGGGCTGGAGTGGAGTGACATCATCATAGCTCACAGCAGCCTCAAACTCCTGGGCTCAAGCTGTTCTCCTGCCTCAGCCTCCCAAGTAGCTAAGACTACAGGCATGCGCCACCATGCCCAGCTAATTTTTCTATTTTTTGTAGAGATGAGAGTCTCGCTCTGTTGCCCAGGCTGGTCTCGAACTCCTGGCCTCAAGCAATCCTCCCACCTCAGCCTCCCTGAGTGCTAGGAGTACAGGCGTGGGCCACTGCACCCAGCCAAGACAGCTATTTTTAAAGCTAGAAGTAAAAGCTAAAATTCACGCAGACAATCCCGGCTTGAAGTGGGGAAGCCTCAGATTCAACCGAGTCCTATTATTAGAGCACAAGCTGCAGCCTGGTTCCCAGAAGATAACTGGTAACTCTGGGAATCCGAAAACAAACAGCAAACTACACCCCACAGGCAGAGCCCTAAAAGTGTAATAAAATCAAATGAAGTGAATAAAAATATAGACGTGGTAAAACCCCGAAGACTGAGGTAACGGTCCCAGAAGCAAACACGCTAGGTCAAAGGAAGACGGGGAGAGGTAGGGGTGAGTGTGCGCGACTGTGGTTGGCAAGTGTAGCTCCCTGTGGGGCCCAGAGATCACAGGACAGCCGGGAGCTTGCTTCTTGCATCTGTGTTTGTTCACTCGGGAGCCTTGGGCCCCCAGGTGCCGGCCACAGAACGGTGGCCGACAGGAAGTTTGATCGTGGGGCCTGGACACTTTGAAGGTGTTTTTGACACTGTCTGCTGAGCACGGGCCTATCACAGTTTCTATCTTCAACGTCATGGGTATTCATGAGAGTGTTTCCTGTGTTTGGGTTTCATATCATGATCGGGGCTCTAGCTCCCTTTTTGTTTTAATTTTGAATTAAATGACCGGACAGAGTCATTCCACCCTGCAGCATTCTCAGCTTCAGGGCAAGGGAGGAATGGGAAGAAGGCAGGCTAGGTTGGAGAAAGCGAAGAGGTTCAGTGGTTTTCTGTTTCTCTTGGATCACTCCTCAGCTTTGCAAACGGCAGAGCTGGGATTGAATCCTGGTTCCACCAATTACTGTTCAGAGACTGAGAAAGTTATCCTCAGCTTCTCAGAGCCTTGGTTTCCTCAGCGGAAAATCAATATAATAAAATCTCCCTCCCTTAAGCTTCGTAAAGGCTCAAAGAGGTGTATGTACATTGCTTTGTGGTAGGTGCTAGGCAGTTATTATTATGCAAAAGTCCAGCTTCCTCTTTGAGCACAGGGCATAAACCTGTAGATACTGTTCTGAATAATCCACTCCAGCAAGAGTCTAACAGGAGGAAGTGATTATACAGTATTAGATTTGAATGCAAATCCACTCTGGCCCCAGGGTCTTTTTCTACCTAAAATGTGTATCTTCTAAAACAGTGGCTTGTGTTGGAAGAGAATGGGAACAGATAATAAGTGTGGTTGCAAAATATTTGGATCATTTGGGTAGTGTTTTCAATTGTTTAAGTGGAAAAAATTCTATTAAGCTTAGAAAAAGTCCCCATTTTTGTAGGCCTCCAAACACCCTGAAGTCATCATTTACTTGACATTTATTGAGCATCTACTCTGCAGCAGACATTACACTAGGGAAGACAGATATGTTGTCTCTGCTCTTAATGGTGCTTTAATGTTGATTCATACATTAAACAAGGAGTCACACTAATAAATATATAATTAAAATCGTGATAAGTGCTACAAAGGAGAAAGTCAGGTTGTGTGAGGGTCTAAAACAGAGAGACCTACCTGGGTTTTACCTTTCTGAGATAACTCTCCCTACTCCTCCGTGCAGGGAAATAAATTATATAAAAGTAATTCAGGAAAGCAAAAATGAAACCCAGCATGGATTAGAAAGGAGAGGTGAGTATATGACATTCCACGTTAGACTCTGCTGCATTCCTTGTCAGCGGGCTCATGGGCCAGTGTTTATTTGGCTAACTGGCTAAAAGGAAGTAAGTGACCTCCTTGAACTTATGATTCATTTCCAAGTGAAGACTTGGCTGGCTTAAGCAGCGTGGATATTGGCAGCCAGGAATCAGGAGGCTCGGCGTATAAGAGTCGGCACCAGCCAGCCCCTGGACACAACCAAACCTATGAAAACTGAGACTGGAATCACCACTGTGGCCAACCTCAGAGAGTTACATGGTGCAGAAATGTGGTGCCAAGGAAGCACGCCCCTCTCAGATTGTAGAAGATCTATGTATTTTAGCTGGAGACAGATCTGAATGGTTCTCAGGAGCTTCTAAGAGCCTAAACAAGGAGCCCCTTTTGGAGCCATCCATTCTCTGCTGTAACTCAAAAAGGCCAGAGAGAAGACACCTTGAAGCACATCTACTGGATCAAGTATGAACTTGATCCAGAAGCTTCAGCAAGGGAATAGGCACAATGTGATCTTCCACATTGCAGCCCAGCTCTGGGACTCAGCTTGCAGAGGATGCTGGTCTCGAGCCTTTTAATTGTGTGCTTTATTTTTGGTGACATGGCTTTTTTTTTTTTTCAACTTGTAGTATTGATCAAGTTGTTATGAATACCTAAGGAATGCATCTCATCATTCTTTCAGAGCTCTTCCCCATGAGAAAAGAAACAAACACCCCAGCTCCATGCTAGTTTCTTGGTCTTTTTCTCTCATTCCATATCTCAGATGGGAATCTTTATTTCTTGCTCTGCAGAACATTCTGTAGGCACCATACTAGATTGGAACCAACCCCAAACTTAGTCTTTAATTCATCTTGGCTTTTAGGAGAACAGTGTAAAGTTACAGTGGTAAATTATACTACTTCCCTTACCAAATCTCTTAGTTGATATTATTCTCCAGTGATTACATTGAATAGGGTGGAGGCAGTGGTAATGGGAAATCCTACCTTTTAAGTAAGAAAAGATGGGCAGTTTTCTCCTGGGGAATGATTTTTATTTTTCAAATTGGTATTTGAACTGTAATGATTTAATGGCATCTGTTTAATGGTTTTGCTTCTTTATTTTACAGAAACAAACAATCACTGCTGTCAAAAAAGAGGTAATTAGTCTTCCAGTTCCAGTGAAGTTTGATTTTGAAATCTTCTAATAAATTATGTGTACTTTGGCTGTATGCTCTGCACTCAGTAATGAAATGAAAACCATGTGTAATGTTCAGTTGTTTCCAAGCTAATGGACACCACAGAATGACAAAGCATCCTTTGTAAGATCTGAATGGGGCTGATGGAGACTCAGGATGTGAAACACCCCTCCAAGGCACAGAGAGGAGGCTGTGGCCAGAGAGGACAGTGGGAATGAAAGCTGCAGTGTCTACATCCTCAACCCACCTGCTGCTGCCAAAATTACAGGGCATTCAGAATCCACCCAGAGTGGCAAACTGCCTATTGTGGCAAATCTTATATCCAGGACCAAAACAGAGCCCTGGGAGGCATTGGCCATTGAGGCGGGACGTGTCCATCAATATCTGAATAGGGCAGCAGGTGTCTGAGAAGGGGATGGCCTGCTTCTGCTGAAGCAGAACGGCGATCAAGGTTATCACCTGTGGTGGGGACCACCCTCTGCTTCCATCAGCCAGGGAACATGAGGGGAAAGCCAAGCATCTGTCCTCGTGTCTCAGTTTAATGTTCTTTAGAACTTTTTATTTTTTTCTGCTGGTGCCTTTTTCCAGACCAACACATGATGTGTTAAGGAGGCCACCAGTTTGGAGTTTTGAGTGGGCTGTCTACCCTGGGCCTGAGTCTCATTGGTCCCGAGGTAGCTGGCTTGAGAGACTGGGGTCGGAAGGTGTGTGGATACATGGCTTCTGGTTTTGGAGGCCATATGTGTTGGTGTTAGCGACAATCAAGCCTGGGGAAGTGGGACATCTTCTAACTACTGTGTCTCTTCCAGATCATGTATTACCAACAGGCCCTAATGAGGTCTACAGTGAAGTCTTCAGTGTCCCTTGGAGGGTATGTCCCCGATTTGTTGTTCTTGCTGACATGTGAGCAATGGATAGGCTAGAGGAGAACTTCTGCCTTAAGGCAAGCTTGGCAGGTCATGGGCTGACTGATTTAAGATCCCGATGAACTGAGAGAGACAGAACCAGTCTCCTGGGGGTTTAGTTCCTAGTTCTTCACTTGGAATCTAAGTCTCCAGGTCTCATCTTGGGTTAGACAAAATCAATCATGGGTGAGGTTCTATAAAAGTCTGTCATGTTTCTTGGAATCCACTGATGTGCAGATAGGGAGGGTGGGACGAGGTGGAAATCTGTGACCCTGAGGGTACAGCCTGTGTTCCTGTCATTACCCACTCAAATTGATTAGGATGTGTGGGTTAGTTTACTGGTTCAGTGTGCTGTTAAATGTCCACTGTTAAACCTTGCTTTAAAATCCAATGAGGAGAAATTGGAAATTTATGTTTGATTTATTGAACTTTCAGGCCACCTTGATCCAGTCCCCCACGGGACATAATCTGGGAGTCAGAAAAGGGTTCGGTGCCTCCCCAGTGCAAGCAGTTATCCTTTTGAAATGTGCAATGTGGCATTCATTTCAGGACCACATTGCTAATTCTGAGGTTTTCCTGCACACATGAAAATGAACTTGGCTTGTTTTTGGGGAGGCACAATGTGACTAATCATTTATTCGGACCATGTAAGACTCAAGTCGTCGTACTGATTGAGACTGAAGATTCGGCTTTGTGCTGTGTCTTCCTTCAAATATAGTTAGAGGTTGGACTCTTGTAAAAATCTTTTTTTTTTTCTGAGTCTGATTGCTAGGGAATCTTGTAAAAATCTTTTATATCTCCCCAAATCTCTAGTTTGCAAAACTGTCACCTGCCCAAGAAAAGGTGCCCTGACCCCACCTACATTTTTCAGTGACTTTCTCTGCTGCTGAGACCTCATCCCAGAGGAGGAATGCACCTGTGTACTCAGGAGGTGCTCGCTTGGGTTTATAATGATAATCACTGTTCTGTGATGAAGTCAAAGCTATTTACTCTGATGTTCCAGAAACCCAGTTTCACGAAACCAAACAGAAAGAAAATTGAAGAAGGGTCAAGGATACTTCTTAGAGCCACTTCCCAATTTTTACTTATCTCAGGGCCTCATGACCATAATTTTGACACCATTAGTGTTTCAACTTATGGGCCAGCTTTTTTCCCCCCCTCCAGCTGCTTGATTGGTAAATGTCTTATTAAAGAATAAGAGTCTTGGGAGAAATTAATCCAAGGGCTTGAGTTCTGCATAAATTGCAAACACAGTGCTGTAGTTTATCTCGAGGGCATGGATCTTGTTCTATCAAAATCCCAGTAATTAGCCGGGCGTGGTGGCACATGCCTGTAGTCCCAGCTACTCAGGAGGCTGAGACAGAAGGATCGCTTCAGCCCAGGAGTTTGAGGTTGCTGTGAGCTAGGTACTCTAGCCCGGGCAACACAGTGAGACTCTGTCTCAAAAAAAAAAAAAAAAAAAAAAAAAAATCCCAGTAATATATGACATAGTTTTAAATAGGTAGAAAGAAGATACTGAATGTTCCCAACACCGAGAAATGATAAATATTGGAGATGATGGATATGCTAACTACTCTGATTTGATCAGTATATATTCATTATATGTATTGAAACATCACAATGTGTCCCATGAATATGTACAATTATTTTTATCACTTTAAAAATTTTAAAAATTAAAAAAATAAATTAATGGAATCACCATAAAAAAATCCCATGGGTAGACTTCACGGTAGGTGCCTTATGTATCCACTGTGGGCAAATTCCCCACTGGTGGGAAGAAGGCACAGCAGGTTTTTTCCACACTTCCCAGGCACCAGGAATGTTTTGACTCAGAAGTTCTGACTCATCTTAAGGGAATTAACTCTTTTTTTTAATTGACACATAATAATTGTACGTATTTATAGGGTACATTGTGACTTTTTTTTTAAGAGACAGGATCTCATTCTGTTGCCCAAGCTGGAGTGCAGTGGCACAGTCCTAGCTCGCTGCAGCCTTTCACTCCTGGGGGCAAGTGATCCTCCTGCCTCAGTCTCCCAAGTAGCTGGGACTACATGTGCACATCACCATGCCTGGCTATTTTTTTTCATTTTTTTTTTTTTTTTTAGAGACAGGGTGTGTGTAGAGCTGTCACACTGTGTTGCCCAGGCTGGTCTCGAATTCCTGCTCTCAACCAATTGATCCTCCTGCCTAAGGCTTCTTTTTTTTTTTTTTTTTTATTTCAGCATATTATGGGGGTACAAATGTTAAGGTTACGTATCTGCCTAAGGCTTCTGAGTCCCTGGGATTGCAGGTGTGAGCCACTGCGCCCGGCTCACAGTGATGTTTTGATACTTACAATGTATAGTGATCAGATCAGGGTAATTAGCATATCCATCATCCCAAACATTTAACATTTCCTTGTGTTGGGAACATTCACTAATCTCCCTTCTAGCTCTTTGAAAATACATAGAAAGTAAAACCAAGGATATTAGAGTTCAGGAAGGCTGGGGGAAGGGAGAGGGAGGGAGAGATTTGTTAAGGATACAAAACGACCGCTAGATGTGAGGAATAAGTTCTAGAGTTCTATGCCACCGTAGGATAACTGTGGTTAACAATAAAATACATTTGCAAATAGCTAGAGGAGAGGGAATTAGCTCTTTCTCCAAACAGTTCATCTGGGGTTCACGCTTCAATCGGACCCCAGGTTTGAATAATGGGTCTAAGTTCCCAAATCCAGGCGTTACCCTGACAAAGGGTGGAACCCGACCTGGCAACAATCTTGCCAGACTGTGACAACCTCCTGCTTCCAAGACGGGTGCAGAGACACCTGTTTGAATAAGGGTGAACTGAGTTAGCTTTGAGTCTTAAAAAACTGATAAAATGTAAGGAGGCCATTTTTTTTTTTTTGAGACAGAGTCTCACTTTGTTGCCTGGGCTAGAGTGCCGTGGCGTTAGCCTAGCTCACAGCAACCTCAAACTCCTGGGCTCAAGTGATCCTCCTGCCTCAGCCTCCCAAGTAGCTGGGACTACAGGTATGCGCCACCATGCCCGGCTAATTTTTTCTATATATATTTGGTTGGCCAATTAATTTCTTTCTATTATTAGTAGAGACGGGGTCTCGCTCTTGCTCAGGCTGGTTTCGAACTCCTGACCTTGAGCAATCCACC
>CAUYRT010018774.1:0-24686 GCA_963574885.1 Lepilemur ruficaudatus
AGATTTTTAAATGTAACAAGATAAGTCAACTTGAGTGGTAATATATTTTGGGAAATCAGCTCACTATAAATTGTGACTGTAAACATTATACTGTAAATGCTTTGTAGTTTTTCCCCCAATAAAAAAGGAAAAAAAAAAAAATAACACACTTCTAAACAATCCATGGATAAAATATTCCTCCAAAGAGGAATGTTTAAAATAGAAAACATTTTAAACAAAAATAAAAATATAAAAAAAAAAGGTTCAATGATTTTATCAGATAAATTCAAGATAATCTGCACTAATCAGCATATATAAAAATCAATATATCTCCTAAGAGACAAGCTTCAAATTGCAGTTTTGCAATTTGCTATAAATACAATTTGCTATAAATAAAATTTATATGACAATTAAGAAAAAAAGACATACCTGAAGATGACATATGTTGATGGCTTTTAATTTCCACCAAATAAATTTGGTTCATTTTGCAAGCTAATGAATAAATATCATAAAGCTAAAATCAAAGTGTTTACATAAAGCAAAATTACATATCCTCGAATAAATATTCACTTCCCTTGATACTGGCTAACCTCTTGGGGGTTGCTGACAAAGCACCAGAGATGAGGAGGACAAGGCAAGGAGAGAAAACACAGGCTATTTATTATTTTAACTTCTGGTATACTTTAATTATTACTCTTGTCTACTTTCAACCTCATAATCCTTTGTATTAAAAAGTTTGTCCAAGAAGTAGATAACTAATCCCATGAAGTGTTAAAATAGGCTAAGTCACAAGAAAGAAGCTGCTGTGTTATTAAAAATTCCCAAACTACTTTATCAGGACAACTTCCTTTTTTTTTTTTTGAGACAGAGTCTCACTCTGTTGCCCGGGCCAGAGTGCAGTGGTGTCAGCCGAGCTCACAGCAACCTCAAACTCCCGGGCTTAAGCAATCCTTCTGCCTCAGCCTCCCGAGTAGCTGGGACTACAGGCATGCGCCACCATGCCCGGCTAACATTTTCTGTGTATTTTTAGTTGTCCAATTAATTTCTATTTTTAGTAGAGATGGGGTCTCACTCTTGCTCAGGCTGGTTTCGAATTCCTGACCTTGAGCGATCCTGCCTCGGCCTCCCAGAGTGCTAGGATTACAGACGTGAGCCACCACGCACGACCCAGGTCAACTTACTTAATTGTGCACCTACTTGATTTTAAATATTTTAATGTTCTTAGAATCAAGGTGCATTTTGCAATCAACGTGGGTATGTATTAAAATGTTTGCTCTCAAGTACATGAACAGAAACTTTTCAAAGGAAGACAAAAGAATGGCCAACAAACATATGAAAAAATGCTCAGCATCTCTAATCATAAGGGAAATGCAAATCAAAACTGCAATGAGATTATCATTTATCTCCAGTGACAATGGCCTTTATCAAAAAGTCCCAAAACAATAAATGTTGGCATGGATGTGGAGAGATAGGAACACTCCTACACTGCTGGTGGGACTGCAAACTAGTGCAACCTCTGTGGAAAGCAATATGGAGATACCTTAAAGCCATACAAGTAGATCTACCATTTGATCCAGCAATCCCACTCCTGGGCATCTACCCAGAAGAACAAAAGACACTCTATAAAAAAGACAGTTGCACTCAAGTGTTTATAGCAGCACAATTCACAATAGCAAAGCTGTGGAAACAACCCAAGTGTCCATCAGTACATGAGTGGATTAATAAAATGTGGTATATGTATACCATGGAGTACTATTCAGCTATAAGAAACAATGGTGATATTGCACCTCTTGTATTTTTCTGGAAAGAGCTGAAACCTATTCTACTAAGTATCCCAAGAATGGATAAACAAGCACCACATGTACTCACCAGCAAATTGGTTTCACTGATCAACACCTAAGTGGACATATAGGAACAAAATTTATCAGGTGTGGGGCAGACGGGGGGGGGGGGAGGAGGGGATGGGTATATACATACATAATGAGTGCGATACGCACTGTCTGGGGGATGGTCATGCTTGAAGCTCTGACTCAAGGCGGGAGGGGGGCAAGGGCAATATACGTAACCTTAACATTTATACCCCCATAATATGCTGAAATAAATAAATAAAATGTTTGCTCTCAGTACGCCTTACGTAATTTCTTCATCTAATTATGTGACAGGAATATACGAATGCTATAGCAATCAATCATGCAAACAATTGTTATTCTTTGATTCATACTTCCAAATCTAATAAAATCTAATAGTTCCAATTTGCTGCTCAGCTATACTTTCCTTCAAAAGGATAGCTTTAAATGGCAAAACACAGAATATGTAGTTTGTGACACAGTAATAATATGTCTCAGAGTCTAGGATTTCTTTCTCAGTTTCCAGAAAGGCTGGAACAGGAATTCCCTATTACATAATACAGTTAATTAAAAGGGCAAGGTAAAGGATGTGTTTTCAAAGTTTCTCCTTTGTCCCTACGGAAGAGGGGGATATGCAAGTTAAAACTATAACATGGCTGGAAACCAACATGCTGAATAAATCCAAATCTTACTGAGACCTCGAATAAGAAAGGGACTCACACTACTGACAACACAGTGCTTAGGATAAAACTTGTACAGGCACGGCTTACTAACAATCCTGTTTGGCCAACGCTGTGCTTCCTTGAAGAACTATCCCTACAGTTACAAGGTAAACTGAAACTGAGTAAAACAAGCCCAGGTTCCAGGCAGGAAATCAAGGGTGACTGTCAACTACATAATTATGTTTTATTTTACACTGCCCTAGGACCTGAAATCGCCCTGCTATCTGGGGAATAAACCCTAGCAATGAAACAGTAACAGCTAAAATAGGTTTTGTTTTTTTAACTAGCACCACGGCCTTGCTTTTTGCGGGGAGCAAGGACCAATACTACGGGGAGGGGGGACACAATGAAAAAGTTACATCACACTTTAATTAGAAAAATACAATAGGGCCCCCGTCCCCCTTATCTGCAGGGTTATATTCCAAGACCCCTGGTAGATACCTGAAACCACAGATAGTACTGAACCCAGTATTTTTTCCTATATATTCACTGTGGCTGTAACTTTTGCAGTTTAAGGTATGACAATAAAAGTACCACAAATTTTTTCCTTCTTCACAATTTCAAGAATAGAAAATCCATTCTTACTGTGCATCGCACCAACCTCAGCATTCTATTTCATTTCTTATCAAGTCAAGAACGCTCACCTTTTTTCACTAAAAGGAAGCACCTTACAGCTTCTCTTTGGCATATATGAACTGCCAGCATCACTACTCCTATCCTTTGGGGCTATTACTAAGTCAAAGAAGGGTTACTTGAACACAAGCACTGCTATACAGATCTGATAAGCGGGATGGCTACTGAGTGACTCATGGGCAGGGAGCATCTATGGACATGCTGGAGGATTCACATGCCAGATAGCACAGAGCAAGATTTTACCATGCTACTCAAAACAGTGCCAATTCAAAACTTAAGTATTATTCCTGGTAATTTTCTACTTAATATTTTCAGACCGCAGGTAAGCTAAACCATGGAAAGCAAAACCTGTATTTGAACTAATGAAACTACCACAGCAATCTAAGAAATTTATCAATAAGGGTTGCTTCCCACCCACAAAGAAAAACATAATCCTATCTTTGTATACCTGAATAGCCTGAGGAGGCCTGGATGTTAAAACTCAAGGAAGTAGATACATTTCTTATTAGTTGGGAAATTTAACACCTTTTCTTCCACCATTAATAAATTAGTTTTAACAAAGCATTCTATCATCATAGCCAAATATTTCTAGCAACTAGAAAATCTGCATTGAATAGACAGGAAACTGACTTTATGCTTGAACTCTTTATACACTGACTATATTAAGTTGGGGCTAGTAAAAAACTGTCGTTTACTTTTTAAAAACCCTTGAGATTAAAATTGCAAAATTAATGATCCCACCCATACCCACCAAGATCCATTACTACTTCTTGGAAGCAAGGAGGTGAATCGTGTAGTAGGTGGACTTCCAGACCCAAGCAAATCACACATAACATTGTGCACTCATTTCTTTGCACATGGGTACTTGAGAAAGCCCTTTCCCCTACATTTTCAACAATATAAACTATTGACTTAATATTTCTCAATTAAATAGAAAAAAGATATTTTAATTTTGCATTTCTTTAATCCCAAGTAGACTGCACATCTATTCACATACTGAATTTGTATTTCTTATTTGTTGGTTCATATCCTCTCCCATTTTTCTAATGGACTGTGTCTTTTGTCTTTTTCTTACTGACTTATGGGAGCGCTTTGACATTACAGATATAGCTAATGTACTTATTTATATCTTGCAAATGTTTCCCCCTGGAAATTGGCCTCTCAATGTTGCTTCTGGCATACGTACCACCAACCAAGGGGTGGGAGGAAAATGTGCTGGATTCTGTGTCCTCACATAAGCATCATTCCTCTTCAAAGGTTTCCTCTGTATGACAGAGAAGCCAAGAACTACATTATCCAGAATCCCCTTTCCAGGTTGGTTCTGGGTTAGAGCTTGCAAATGAAAATACCCATACACGAGCTGGAATGCTTTAGAGAAATGTCTCCAGAGGTGATCATAGCCAGACATGTGGACAATGTGAAATTCATGAGGTTTCCAAGGAAACTACCTGCTTTGGTGTCTCAGTAGATGACTGGTGAGAGTCTACAAAGAATTACAGCAGACCTACCAGCTTTGGTGCTTCATATGACTTTCCACCCAGACTGATTTCCTGATCTTCACCAGTGACCCTTATAGTACTCAATTTCTCATTTCTCCCAACATTCATGTAAGCTCCAAAGTTAATATTGAAGCCTTTAATCGAAACACTTACAATGGTTCTGTTTTCTAAGCTCAATGCAGTTACAAAAAATGACTTTGGAGGAAAAAAAAAAAAACCCTGGAAAACTGAGATTGATTCTCTAATCTGATCAGATCTGAAAGCAGTAACCTCATTGCCAGGGCAAAATCAAACACGGACTGACCAGGGCATTACATGGCAGAACTGATACCTGTAGTTTAAGATCAAGGCACTAAAGAAGGCAAGGCTTTGGGACATGTCCTTCCAAATCCCACCAAGCATCTCTTGCCAGAAGCAACAGACTCTTCTTCCTTGTCTGAAGAAATTAGTGTCACTTCACCTGAAGTAATCCCCTTCAAAACAAACAGATACTTTTCAACAAAGTCTCCCACCATTTAATGACTTCCAGACTCACTGATATTTTCAAATCCCTAGATCTTAGGAGACAAAAAATCTAAAAAAGGAATTGCGAAGCAATTGCAAGATTTTAAATTTATTTTTGCAGAAACACAGTATTTACAAGAATGGATCCAATGAGAGTTACAAGACAGAAGATAAATTTAATGCAGAATCAGGCCAAAATTATTTACATGGATGCAATGACCACAGATTCCAGATTCAATTTGGCTATTGAGACTTTGCTTAGTTGACTGCCCGAAACCTGAACCTAAAGGCCAACATTAAATGAAAATGAGATGGAAAAATGAGATATCCTAGACCAAAGGTAGGCAAACCCAGTCTAATTGCTTATGTAATTAAAGTCTCATTAGAACACAGCCAAATCCATTCATTTATATTGTCTCTCTGCTCTCTTGCTACAATGGTACAGTTGAGTAGTTTGGCTGGTGCACATCTGGCCCACAAACCCTAAAATATTTACTATCTGGCCCTTTACAGCTAGTTTGTCAACCATTTTCTAGAACAGTGATTGTCAAAGTGTGATCCACAGAAGCCTGGGGGTAACACCAAGACACATTCAGGGCATGAATGAAGTCAAAACTATTTCACATTAAGATGTTATTTGTCTCTTCACTTTAGTGACATTTGTACTGATAAAACTGTTGGCACCTTAACACAAATCCAAGACAAAACTTTACTTGTATTCCCTGTATCCTTCACTGCAAGGTACTCACACGGGGGTAGGGGTGGGTGAAGGGAGCAGTTCTAGAATATCCTTAATATAGTAAAAATTATTAACATCTTTAAATTCCAACCCTTGAATGTACATCTTTTTAATATTCTGTATGACCAAATGGGAAGTACTCATAAAGCACTTCTGCCACCTAGCAAAGTATAATATTTGTTTATGGAAAAGCACTTGTCCAATTGTTTTAGAATTGTGCTGACTAGCTATTTTTTAAAAATATGTCAACATTCTGGAAGAGCTGCATAACTCAGTGAGCTATGTTCTCCAGATGGCTAATTCATGGTGCCACAAAATCATGCATGAGTAAAAGATATGTTCAAAAGTGAGAGAGAGGTCAATGGGGATAGTAACATAAAGACTATATAAGGAAATCCAATGATACAGTTTGAAATTCCACAATGAAACTAAAGTTTAAGAAATTACCACTTGTTCAATTCTGATTTAGTAACAAAGAAGAATATCCACAATTATCTGAAAAGGCTATTTAAATATTTTTTTCCAGTTACATCAGTGTAAGGCTGAATATTTTTTTCACGTACTTCAATCAAAACATATTGCAACAGAGTGAATGTGAAAGCAGGTATGAGAATCTGTTAAGCCAAACAAATGTGCAAATATATAGAACAATTCCACTCTTCTCACTAGTTTTCATTTTAGAAAAGTTTTCATGAAATATCTTATTTATGCCAACATGTAATGGGGTTATTTTAAAATGACTAAATATCTTAAAGTTCTTGGTTTTAATGTTTAGTATAGAGAATATTAAGATACAATTCATATAAACAAAAAGTTTGGAGTCCTCAGTTTTTTCAGAGTGTAAAAGTGTACTAGGAGCAAACTTAAAGAGCTACTACTCTTGGCTTTTACATATTTAAAGGGTGGTAATATATACATGCACACAGAATATGTGACTAAGACTGCACGTGACCTGTAAATCCTAAATTTTTTACTATCTGGCCCTTCAGAGAACAAGTTTACTGACCCCTTTGTCTATAAGGCATCCAAAGGCAGTATATGTTACAAGATTTATTATGTATACTCGGAGAAAGCACAGAGAATACTCCCTTTACCAAGGCTTTCTCCAACTTCAAAGGCTCTGTAACGATGCTCTGCAAGACAGGGACAGCACAGGGAGATGAAGCCAACGAAATTCAATGAATTTAATGGAAATGACAGCATCTGTAGTGGCAGAGGCCGATTACTGGCACTTCATCACCAGAGACATGATGTGGCTCTATTATAGGTTACAGAGCCAGACTAATCAGGTTGGACCCAGAAAAATCTTTGGCAGAGGTTGTCCTTAAGCCCTAATAGAATGGGCCAATTAAAAGACTAAAACTATAAAAACAAAAAACTTCACATCCAGTATTGAGATCTAACTTAAATCAAGAGTATCATATCCCTCACCCAATTATGACACACAAGCCAGTAATCAACTACACTGCCAAAGGGATCTGCCGCCATTTTCCAGACTTTTGGGGGAATACTGAACACTGGTCTGCAAGGATCCTAATGTCACCATGGTCCTCCAGGAAAACACTGGTACTCAGGTGAGAGTCTAGGCCTAGTGAGTCCTCACTACAGACAGATACAGGTTGAGTATCTCTTATTCAAAATGTTTGGGACCTGAAATGTTTGGGATTTGGGGATGTTTGCATTATACTTACCAGATGAGTGTCCAAAATGTGAAAATCTGAAATGTTCCAACGAGCATTTCCTTTGTGCATAATGCTTGTGCTCAAAAAGTTTTAAATTTTGGAGCATTTTGGATCTGGGATGCTCAACCTGTATATCCTCAGATCCAGGATCTGTAGTGGAATAGACATAAAAGCAACTAGCAGAATCCCGTTGGTTCCCTTACTCATGCAATGAGTACTATTATGGTGGAAAAGGCCAAGTAAACGTCCTAAAACTATCTTTCACTTAACATGACGTAAGGGAAATTTCCATCACATTCTTATTCAAAGTACATGTATCTTGTCCAGCAGACATATGGAGACTGAGCAATGGATTACCAAAAATTGAATCAAGTGGTGACTCCAATTCAATTGTTGTTTCAAATGACCTCTTTGCTGGATCTAATTGACAAGGCCTATGCCCCTACTACCTGAAAAGTCAATAGACTTGGTGATTCCCCCCCCCCTTCTATTCCTATTAGCAGAAACAGGGGTTGACAAACTTGCTATAAAGAGACAGATAGTATACATTTAGCTAGATGATCTCCATCCAAAAGCAGTCATAGACAACATGTAGATGAATGGGGATGGCTGTATTCCAAGAAGATTGTATTTACCTTTGTAATAGTTTGTCAACCCTTGCTATACAACACAAGAAGCAGTTTGCTTTTACCTACACGGACAGCAGTATACTTTCACTGTCTTATCTTGGGATTATATCAACTCTTCAGTACTGTTAAAATCTAGTTGGCAGGAATATATAAAAAACCTGCCATCAAATACTGGAGGCTGGCTATGTAGGACAGTTCTCTTAGCAAAGTAGACATGGACAAAATACTTGACCCATGTGAATGATTTCACTGTATTTGATAATCTTGGAATAATAATATGTCTGAGGTATTTTGACCTCCTAAAATAATTCTTCAGGGGAAAGAAAAAAACCAGTTGGCAGGAATGTTGGTCTTGCTATTCCTTAGAACATCACATTAATCCAATACAATTGATGGCAGCACACTGTTAGGACCTAGGTAAAGAGGAAGTAGCAACTACCTGAACTCCTTGGGAAAAATGCAGACATGCTAAGGAGGGGATAATAAAGCCCACGAAAATGCAGGGGCCTGTAATTAGAGATGTCTCCTCTAGAGCAAAGAGATAAGCAGCTGCTAGGTGAGCCTCTCTAAATTTTGGAGGCAACACGTAGCACATTTGGGTATGCTGTTCTGAGCCATTTATCAATAAACTTAAAAGGCTGCCTGTCTATGCAGGGCCCAGAGAAAAGAGACTCTCTTGCTATAGGTTCAGATTAACATGCTCTAATACTTGGGCTTTATTTCCCAGCTGATGCTTAAAGTGTCAGCAGTAGAAATGGATGTTGTATGGAGCTCTTGGCAAGTCCTATAGGAGAATCACAATTACAACCTCTAGGATTTGAGTAGGTCAGTATTTTCCTTTTGCAAAATAGCTTACAGCTTGCTACTGGGTCTTTGTAGGGACTGGAAGACCTTGATTGAGAACTCCTAAGTTAGAACAAGACTGAGCTGCCTACCATAAAGCAAGTACTGTCTAACCATTAAGCCATGAATTTGGGTTTAATAGAAGCATTCCTTCATCAAGTATAGATGTGTCATATACAGGATCCAGACCAAGTAAGTCCTGAAGGCACAAGGAAGGTACGAAAGCTTCAGGTTCCTGTACATTGCCTTCTTTTTCCATCTATGGCATTCACTATGAGGAAAAACAATTAGCAGGCCTGGTTTCCTGATGATTCTGCACAATATGTTGATACAAAAGCATGAGAACCCCATGGATGGGCAGTCCTGAAGAACAGTAGTGAAGGAAATCTTCCCAGTGGCAATATGTCAAGCAGTGCATTTGAAGTTACCTAAAAGGAAAAATGGCCAGGGGTACAGATTTACAATGATTCATGGAGACTGGCTAAAAGGCTTAGCTGGAGTGTGAAAGACCTGGAAGGAACTATATTAAAATTTGATGACAAGAGATTTGTGGAAGAGGAATATGGCTCTCTTAAAACAGGCACAAAATGTGAGGAACCTGTTAATAATCACATGAGCAAGTTGCATAATTTGGTGGGTATCAATGTCTTTCTCTAGTCACACCACTCCCTATTCAACAGACTCATAAAAAAACAGTGCCCATGGAAACAGGAAGTAAGGCTATGCATGGGCTCAGCAATATGGATTTCCACACATCAAGTAACTAAGAGACCATGCTGCAGTGTTTTCTAGAGAATGAGAAAGCCACCAGCTTGGTGGCAGGCAGATTACACTGGTCCACATCCAAGAACAGTTATTTTCTGTATGTATTTACCTTCCATGCCCACAATATTTCTACCAAAATCACCATTCTTGGATGTGCAACATGTCTTATTCACTGCTATGGTATTCCACTAGAACTGCTTCTAAACAAGGGAAATAATTTATAATGAAAGATGTGTAGCCATGGCCTCAAGGCCATGGAAATCACTGGTCTTACCACATATGCCAAATCCTAAAGCAGCTGGTCTGGTACAACTTGGGAGACCAGTTTACTCAAGACTCAAATTACAACAGTGAATGGGTGGCATTTCACACAGCTATGGTAATATCTAATAGTACATGCTCTGAATGAGAGACCACTGTGTGATAATAATTCTCTCATAGTTAAAATGCATAGGCTGGAGAAACAGGGATGAAAATCGAATGACTACTGTTGAGCCATTAGCAAACTTTTGCTACCTGTGACTAAAATTTTGGGCCATGCTGATTCAGAGTTGATTTAATTCCCTAAAAAAGAATTCTATTACCAGGATACGACCAAGATCCCACTGAACTTGTAGAGGCTTGTGCTACCAACTGGCCACTTAAGGCTCCTCATGCAGCTGAACCAACAGGCAAAGGAGGAGCCTGCTGTATGGACTTATAGGACTGAACTTTATTATCAATGGGTTGCTCCTATATAAGAGGGGCAGAGAGAAATATTATTGGAACACAGGTGGACTTCCTGGGTGTCCCTTGGCAGTGCCATGCCCAGTGATGCAAAAAGTCAATGAAAGACAACAGTAACTGTATTACAGGAAGTATCATTAATGGCAGTCTCTTTAGAAACCAAGATTTGAATCATGCCTCTCAGGTAAAGAACTAGGATCAGCTGAGGAACTGGCTAAGGTAAAAAATGGAGTGGGTAACAGAAGCAAGCTATAAATACCTACTAGAGTCTTGAGGCTGGTCACAGAAATAAAGACTCTAGAAATTAAGCCTGTGCATACGAATCATTTTTTATCATGATCTGCCCCCCTTCTCCAATCCCTCTGGTATATAAAATAAGGTTGTATTTCAGCATTTAACCTATAGAATATCAAAGAGAGACTGTGATGGAGACGGGAATGAACATCAAAATGTTCATTTTTGGAGGGCCAGAGTGACATAACTTTGAGTCTTAACTTTTGAAGACAGGGTGAGACTATCTGAGGTAATATGAGGGATACAAGTTGCATTACGTCAGAGAGGCACATGATATGGTAAGTGTCTTTATTTGGAAGTCCAATATAAGCAAAAGAGATATATCTGACTGCTGAGTTAAAATGGGGCATACAGTACTGGACTGTCTAATGTCTTGTAGGCATTGCCCTCACCCCTCTTTTATGATCTCATATACAATGCAATACAGAAATTCTACGTTTCCCAGATCTCCTGTATAGCTTTAAGTTTGCCAATGAAAAGAACACCTGCAAGGTCTGGAAAGGAAGAAAAGAAGGCCAGGCTTATTTTCCAGAGGTGGTTGTAGCCAGATGCACTTTAACAGCAACTTCCCGGCAAGTAAGTGAGAACTAGCCATTTTGTGCTGCAGACTGAGCCAGACCATTGGTGCTTTGAAGAGATTCTTGCATGTTGCAGCGGCTTCCCAGTGAGCCATGTAGAACCAGCAGCTTTGGTGGGCGCATCAGTGTCTATTTTCCTGAGATTTCACTTAGAGCTTGACAAAGACTCTTTCTGACTAAACTTCAGTTAGGCTCCTCTAGGCTTTGATCATGGCATCTGTTCTTGTTGGGGCTGCATTGCCCAGTTGTAGAAAGAATCTTGCTAAGTCACTTTAGAGAGAACCAATTCCTCAGTCCCACCCTTGGTTTCTTAACATGCTGGTCTGCCTTAAGCAAGAATCCTATTAGATCAATTTAGCCAGAATCCTCCTTACCCCCTCATGTTTCCTCTTAGTAATTTTCTATCCACAGGCCCCTATCCCGGGCTCCTTGGCTATAAATCTCAATGTATCCATGCTGTATTCTCAATTGAGCTCAGTTCTATATTGAGGTCTCTTGTCCCCTATTGCAATAGTTCCTGAATATAAACTGTTTTTACCAGTTTAACTACTGTCCAGTGCTGATTTTCTTCAACAAGCTTCCCTAGCCTTCAGCAGTGACTGACTCCATTGACCTTTGCTCCTCCAGATCTGTAAACATTCATGCAAGCCCTAATTCCTCTATTAAACCCTCTAATCCCCCTAGAATACATAAAGAGCTTCTATTTTCAAACCAGAAGGGGAGATTTAACTATACACCATTATATGAATATTACACAGGAGACAATGACAAGAGATTGTTTAAAAGTGATTAACGTACAAAACAGAGATTAAACTATAAAATATATATATACCTATACTCACTTGGAGAATTAATAGAACTTACTATGTCCTAGCAACTGTTTATTGGATCACAAAACCCCTTCATAAATTTTTAAAAAGTAGAAATACTAAAAAACCATCAACTGTGATCAAAAGGCAGTAATAACAAACACTAAAAATAATAAAAATGCAAAAACACCAACCCACAACCACAGTATCAAACCTGAAACTTAAAAGTATTATCTTTCAAACACAGAAGAACTGAAATTGAAATATGAAGAAAATAACAATGAGGAACACTCTACATATCTACATATTCCCAATCTATGATACAGTCTTTCCTAAACACTGCTCAGAGAAAAATTTTATAGTTTTTAATACCTATATCCTAAATTCATATGTACAGAAATAATTTCCTTTTTTTGAGACAGTTTCCATCTGTTGCCCAGGCCAGAGTGCCGTAGCGTCAGCCTAGCTCACAGCAACCTCAAACCCTTGGGCTTAAGCGATCCTCCTGCCTTAGTCTCCCAAGTAGCTGGGACTACAGGCACACGCCACCATGCCCAGCTAATTTTTTCTATTTTTAGTAGAATAGCATCTCACTCTTGTTCAAGCTGGTCTTGAACTCCTGAGCTGAGGTGATCCACCCACCTTGGCCTCCCAGGGTGCTAGGATTACAAGCATGAGCCACCAAGGCCTGGCCCAGAAATAATTTTCAACTGAAGAATTTAGAAAAAAATGAAAATAAATCAAGAAAAAGAAATTTATCAACTAAAAAAGAAAAAAGGTCTTTAAAACATTTCAAAATTTTGAAATCATTTCTCTGAAAATCCAAAATACTAATTCATTTTTTAAAAGCCTGTTATTTTTCTGATGCTTGCAAGAAACACTATTTTAAAAGTAAAAGCTTTTACTTCCTGAAAACATCCCAGTTGCTAGATTTACCTGAGGTAAATGAGTAACACAAGGGACCCTGATTATATACACACACACATACACACACACATTTGAATCACCAATATTTTAATTTTATAATTACACACTAAACTTAATTCTTACCTTTTTGCTAATTGACTCTCAAGATGTTTAACCTTTTCTAACAACTCTTTCTCAACAACTTCTCTCTCCAACTTAAATTCTTTTAGGGCAGTCTGAATCGCTTCATCTTTTTCACAATTAAGCTTCTGAATTAACTGTTGTCTGTCTTGTTCCTGGCTCATGACCAATTTCTCTTTGTCTTTCTCCAAGTTCTGAATAATAGCTTCATATTTCTCTTCTTGTTGGGTGATTTTTTCATCTTTTTGTTTTTCTAGAGCACTCAATTCTGAGTCCAATATACTCTGTAGTTCAATTATTTGTTCTTTCAGGTTTTTTTCTATTTCAAATGCTTGGTGATGCAAAGACGTTACTTTATTTAATTCACTTTTAAGTACATTAGATTCTTCTTCATGTCTACTAATTAGCTCTGAAATGCACTGATCTTTTTCAATTGTCATTAAAGTTCTTAGCTCTGCTAAGCCCACCTGATAGTTTTCATTATTATCCTGAATCTTTTGGTTGAGTTTACTTATTTCTGTTCTCAACTTCTCAGTCTCTTGTTCAAGAAGAGATTTCAATGTCTCCTTTTGCTGGGCTTTGCTTTCTTCCAGCAAAAGCTTTATTTCATCAGTTTCTGCTTCCTTCAATGCAAGTTCCACCTCTAGCTTGCATCTTAAGTCTGACAAATCAGAAACCTTAAGTTTTAATTCCTGTAGCTGTTCTTCTTTTTCCTGGATAACTGTGGCATGAGACTCTTGTATTTGATTAATTTTTTCTTGGTTTTCCTTTTTTAATTCCTCCAAAGAAACTTTGTGATCTGTCTTAACTTTCTCAAACTCCTGTGTGTGCCTAATGTGCAGTGTGTCCTCTAATTCCTTTAGATGACTTTGCTCTAAGGATTGAAGTTCTGCCCTCAATAACTGTAACTTCTCATCATTTTCGACATGGAGCTTTTTTAAGTCTTCTAACACTACCTCTCGTGACTGTTTCAGCTCTTTAATTTCACAATTCTGAGTGTGCATTATACTTTCCATCTCTAACAACTTCTGATCCTTTTCATTCTGCAGGCAGATGACAGCTTCTTTTTCATGTTTAACCAAAGCAAATTCATTATCTTTATTTTGTAAAACCTCCTCAAGGCATACCAAATCTCCTTTCAATTTTTTAATTTTGTTTTCACTTTCTTCACTCTCCTTTATTAGTGCATCTAGTTTACCTTCATATTCATTTTTTAAAGACTGTAGTTCTTTTTTATGTTTTTCTTTTAGTGTTATTTCCAGAGAATATTTTACTTTTTCAATAATGTTTCTTATTTCTACTGCTATACATTTTAAAGAATTTGAGAAATCACACTGTTCTTTTTGTACAAATGTTCTGAAGTGGCAAAGGTCTTCCTTGATGCTTTGTATACTGAAGTGAGAGTCTTGGGCCACAACTCTACATTTTTCCAATTGAATATTCAGAGAAGCATGATCTCCAAACTCCTCTTTACCACATATATTTGTATCCTGCATACGTCTACTGTCTATTGCATTGATAACTGATGAATAAAGTGATTCTACCATCATTTCTGGACTTTGTGGGTCACTTATAGGATTAGGAGACGATAAATTTTCTTCTATTACAAACTCATTCACAGCAGACATAAAATCTGATTCAGGACTTTCTGCTAACGAATCCAAATCTAAAGAAACTTGGTGAATAGTTTGTTCTATGTTTGGATGTGGGATAGTTTCAAAATCAAATGTATGTGCATCAATGCTATCTGGAGATAGTTCTTCTAAGGGACATACTGTAGGACATAAGGGATCCTGAACGGCGAGTGGAGGAGGAGTTCTCGGTGAGGTAGTAGTTGTAATTCCCGTTGCACTTTCTATCCTTGGTGAAGAGACTGACTGGGGTGATGCCTGACTCACGGATGCCTGGAAAACAGAGAGAAAGGCTTAAGGAGTGGCAGTTGCACAGACATTTTATACCAATGAAGAGAAGCATTTGAAAGAACGGAATTTGCCTTTTGTTCACTCAGTAGATCTGTAATGGTCTGAGACATTTCATCCAAACTTTGTGCTGCTTTTACCAAATTATGTAGAGCAAGTACATGCTGGTGTAGAGGTTCAAAGTCACAAAGTAAAGGAACCCTGAAACAGAATGCAATCATGTTAGATAGACTTCTGATTTCCTAATGAAAAGATAGGTAACTGTAACTATTTTAACATGTCAAAAATAATGGAAGTATTATCATCCCTTTTAAATGAATACCAGGAGTACTTTAAGAAATCTGACTCATAATCGGCCAACTGATGTCAGAAATTTCCCAACAGCATGCAAAGTTAGAGTAACTACTAGAAAAACATAAACTGAATATAAGGCATAAAATTTCTACTTTATCTTAATTGTTCTTTAGAGATGGAGTCTTGCTATGTTACCCAGGTTACCTGATCATTTCTGTATTCCCTAGAAATTTCCTAGAGCAGTCATAAGACAGCCAGTGCATCATAAAACATTTCTCTATATTGACACCTCTGGTGATACTCTTCACAGCTCCAAAATAGCAAAAATATTTTAAGGTTATAATGCAAGTTAAAAATACTAATGATATTTACCTGAGGAATGGTTGAACTTCCGAAGGACAAAATGATTGCAGAAACTGCAAATCTTTTAATGAAATATCTGGAAGTTCACAGTCAAACTTTCGAGGCTTCTGAGTCTATACAAAGGGGGAAAAAATCTTTTTTTGCCAAAATATACAAAGGATAAATTTATATATGGTTCCTTATTATAATTAAATTGACTGCAACAAACAAAAATGCTTCAAATGATCTAATCAAACTTAAGAAACAGAATAAAAAGTGAAAATGAAAGATCATACAATGAAGACATGATATTTCATTTTTCTGAGATTTCAATACACTAGGACGTGAGCTGTTGGTGATCAAGTGATGTGCTTTGTTCTTCCCCTTGTGTTTTTAGCATTTTATGGGAATTCTAGTATTGCCATCAACATTAAATAAAACCACTTGTTTCACTAGTAAAAGGCTATTTCCAAATTTTTCCTTGACTTATAGCATGATCATATAGACATCTCAAGCCCTACATCTCTTACAGTTACGTGTTAACATGCCTTGTTGATTAATGATATCCAAAAATGTTTTGCATGTAACACTTCCTTCCTTTCACCTCTCCCCCTTGATCTTTCCATTATATTTTCCAAAATACAAGCTCTTAATCATTTTAGCTTCTTTAAAAAATATTAACTCTATCATTTCTTTCTTTATAAATGTACCAAAAATTGTGCCTTTTAACTTCAATTAATTCATTACTCAAGCAGATCTGGAGATGTCAAAATTCTCTTCATAAAAAACTATTCCAGAATAAAGGAGTATGGAAATCCCTTTCTATTACATCTCTCATTCCTAGACATTACAAAATGTATATATTTAAAGCCCTGAGAAGTCCCTGCAGTACAGAAACATGTTTAACATCTAAACAGAATATCTGAGGAGGGGGGAGAATCCCAGCAACTCCTAAACTGCTCTGATCATGGAAATGTTTCTTCTCATCTAATAAAATTAATGGTCCCAGGTAATACTGGTTTAGAAATATACCAAATTAATGTTTCAGTGAACACTTACTGAAATATTACCCTATCTTGATTTGTCAAAGTAGAAAGGGGAGTTTGTGAAAAGAAGTAAAGAGGGGAGGGGAAGGGAAGGGGAGGAAGAGGAGGAAGAAGAGGGCAGGAGAGGGAATAGTAGGAAGAAACAAGGGTTAAGGAGAAGGAAGAAATATACACACACAGAAAGAACAAATGAATCTATTCCCACCAATCCTAACAATGTAGTATATAAGGCATCCTCCTGTGTTATGAAGATTCTTGATCAAAAATTATGAATATACCTTAAAGCTTTACACCAATTGGCTTTTTAGGGCCAAACATTTTTACATTGATTTTTTAAAAACCACAACAATTTCTATAAGTTTCTGATAAATGCCTCTATTTCTGGAAAAAGGTTTTAAAACATACGGAATTTAGTCATGGTTAGAAAATAAATACATACACAAAAGGAAGGGGGCCAGGAGTCCAGTCCCCTAAACAGACGATTTCTTAAAAAAGACTTTCCTGTATAAAGAAATTAACAATATGGTTATTTTAGAACTTTAGTTAAGGCAAAAAATTATCTCTGGTTTTTGAAAAAGTAAATTAAAATTTAACAATGCTTCAAATTTAAAATTTAAGAATGGATTTGACTGTTTTTCTAGATTTCAATAATTAATAGCATATACATGCATTATGCTACAGATAATTCAAGTCTACAAGATAAAAACATTGTTTTCTTTAAATAAGTAAATAAAGTTATTAATGAAGAACACTTACTAAATAACTTCCCAAAGGATTCCCTTTTTGATTTTTCTGCTTCATATAATTGCTTTCCATCTTTGACTAAAGCACCGGCCCACTAGAAGAGAAAAGCTTACGGTAAACAACATACACCAGTTCATTAAAGTTCATATACAATTAAAATAGAATTCAACTTGCATACCTCCCTGTAGTGTTTTATGAACATTTTTCTCCTTACAACCTCAACAACAGCTAAGCAGTACATCTGAGGAACTGTACTAAGAGCTTCAACAATTTTTACTCTTTCTAACAGCTCTACTACGAGGCGGAGCAAAGCTTGTAATTTCTCTCCATCTTGATCAGCATGAAGCATTACGAAGCAACACCACCTACAGAAGGAAATCCATTATTTTCAACATTCACAAAAGTTTGCTAAAAACAATTTCTCACTAGTTAAGCTAAGGAAATCAAGACATATAAGGCTCTATAAAAATATTATAATTCCAACGTTAATGAATCAATTATTTCAATACAATGACGTGAAAATTACCCATCCCTTGGGAGAAATAAATATAAACAACTCTAAATATCCTAAAAATAGATACAAAAAAATTACTTACTTCAGCCTGACATGTAGGTTATTTGCTAGTTCCTGTTTGGCAGTGGTACACTTCTGTTTAATATCTAACAGTTTTCTATGATTTTGCAACATAATCATCAACTGATTTGCATGACTCAGGCACAAATCAGGTAATACAGATGCATCTTTCAAGTTTTCAGCTCTCATCTGATTAGCTAAAAATCCCTTTGAGAAAAAAATATTTTAAAGAACATTATTTTTGCTTCATGAATACATGAACATTCACTTAAGAGGAGTATCTTTACGTTAAACACAAACTATTCTGTTTTCAAATAAGATTTTAATATCCCCTATTTTTCTGTAATAGATGCAATCATAGCATGAGACTCAGAATTTTTAAGAAACCTATGCTCATCTAACTTTGTTTCACTTTTTAAGCTAGAAAAAAATGAAGGCTGGGGACATAAAGTAACTTATCCAGGACACAATAGCTGAATTAGACCTAGAACCTATGTGTCTAGATTTCTACAAAACCACACGTCAGTCTGAACATAAACAAAATATGGTCACTGAAAAACAGTGGCAGATTTAATCTAGCCAACCTGATAAAACACTATTATTATACATTTCCCCCAAATAAAATATAATGAACAGGCCTTTAAATTATTTACCGAAAGGTTATAGCCATTGCCAGTTATTTCTGAACTACATTTTGTTCCACTGATCTGTGCTCCTGTCTTTAAAACAATGACTAAATTGTGGGTTTTCACAGTGTACTTTATTATTTAGTAAAAAAAATTTTTCTCAATTTTCTTAGCTACCCTTTCTCATTTATTTTTGTAGGTAAATATTGTATCATTTTGTCAAACAGTGATTATTCCTAGGTTACAAATTAATTTAGACAGATCTGCCACAGTGTTCTTTCATATTTCTCAAATATTTTTAGTTCTCTTTATATAATGTCCAAAGATAACTTAATAAGGTTATCACTACGCATTTTATTGCTACAATGACTTTTTTAAATCCCTACTCTACATACTAGTTAATATGCAATAGACGATTTGGGTTTTGCACATCCATCTGCCTGCTGCATTGCTATTGTAAATGAATAATTATCCTTCATAACTTTACGATATAACTTAACCACGTAACCAGCAAATGAAAAGTATGTCTCCCTATTTTCTGGTAGTTTTCCTTCCTTTGTTTCATGTTCTTCCAAATATCATAATGACATTTAAATTTAAATGGTGTGTGCTGAAGTCAAACTGGTTCAATTTCTGAAAACAAGACAATTTCAACAATAACTGTATGTCTTTTTTTCTTCTTTTCAAAGAGACAGGGTCTCACTCTCTTGTATGGGCTGGAGTGCTCTTGCAACCTCAAACTGCTGGGCTCAATCAAGTGATCCTCTCAAGTATCTGGGAATACAGGTGTGTACCACCATGCCTGGCTAATTTTTAAATTTCTGTAGAGATGGGGTCTCGTTATGCTGCCCAGGCTGGTCTTGAACTCCTGGCCTCCAGCGATCCTCCCACCTCAGCCTCCCAAAGTGCTGGTATTATAGACATGAGTCACAGTGCCTAGACTTTTTTCCTTCAATATGTTTGATGGTCAACTGCAGCTATACTTTTTCTATAATTTAATCTATTAAAGAGCAGTTTGCTGTCTTTATCTCCTTTGGTGAAGTTTTAATAAGTTTTGCATTACTTGTTAACTGAATCCATGAAAAATACAGAATACCAAATCTAAATTCGAGACCATAAATAAAGGATTTCCTGACACCAAAAGCATGTGTTTGTAAGTACTGTACTGCTGAAGGAAGGAAAAATATAATTGTTTTTCAATAAATTAAATTTCATACTTATTAAACCATCCTCAACATAACATACACTAGACATTCTGATAAATAATCTCCCCTAATTTAGTACTAATATTTCTACACGTAAACAAGGTTTAGCATTACAGCACTCACTCACAACCCCCCTCCAGATGCATTCTGCCAACTTTGGTTAGGAAGAAGACTTGCTGGCATGTACTTATTTTGCTCATAAGATGCAAGGATAAGACCAGCTAGAGAATGAATATTCAGGCCTCCAGTGTTACACGGCTTCACAAGTTTGGTAAGGCTTTTCTGCCAAGGCCACGTAGAAGGGTCTACAAGGATCCCTATAAATGTCATAGTTTAAAAAAATTATTCCTTTAAAGACATTTAGACTGGTCTTTATTTTATGAAATGTTGCGGCAATAAACTCCTTTCCCTGGGCCAGGCGTGGTGGTTCACGCCTGTAATGCTAGCACTCTGTGAGGCCGAGGTGGGCGGACTGCTCAAGGTCAGGAGTTCGAAATCAGCCTGAACAAGAGCGAGACCCCATCTCTACTAAAAATACAAAGAAATTAATTGGCCAACTAAAAATATATATAGAAAAAGCTAGCTGGGCATGGTGGCGCGTGCCTGTAGTCCCAGCTACTCAGGAGGCTGAGGCAGGAGGATGGCTTGAGCCCAGGAGTTTGAGGTTGCTGTGAGCTAAGTTGATGTCACAGCACTCTAGCCCCGGCAACAAAGTGAGATTCTGTCTCAAAAAAAAAAAAAAAAAAAAATCCCTTTCCCTGATTTATTTTCCCTTTTTAAAAATTGGGAGTGGTTAGAAGTTTTAATTACTATGTAACTAGAAGGTACTACTTTTAGTTGTAAATGTGTATGGCAAGATGTAAAACCTACTCTTAAAACTGGCTAATCTAAATTTATCTATTTTCACCAACTACGTTCTGAAGAAAATACTGATAAAATAAATGCAATGGGGAAATATCATTAGCAGCAACAGATATCTGTAAGTAATAAAATGTGAAATATTCCAGACCAGCAAGAGACTAAAGAGAAATTTAACATTTCTTAAACCCAAATTCTCATTGTATTAAGAATTAATGTGTTCCTCCTAGGTGTCACGAATGGCAGTAAGGCTTTGTGGATAGTGCAACAAAAGACAGACTAGAGTCCTACCTTCTTGGAGCTTTTATGAGAAGGAATTGTATTAAAAGCATGCACTAGAGTTTAATTACAACTGTGATACAGGATAAGTACAGCATGCTAAGAGAAAACAAATCTGATGTGATGAAGACTTCTAAATCAGAAAACCATAACTCTCTACATCCCTTGACAGAAAACACATGACAATATAGGTATGAAAAGTTATCCCACAGACCATATACCATCTATCTTCAACAGCTTATCCCCTTTCTCTCATGAACTCACTGAAAATAATCTTATTAAACCTAATCCTGTTGCATCAAGATTCACTCAGATATGCCCACTGAACCCTATCTACCTTGGGGCCTGCACTTCTGTCTTGAGATTTTGTTCCCAATGTGTAACCAGGCAATCTAGATGACTTGCAAATACACTCATGAGTGCTTAGGAATACCAAGAGGTATTCACTGAAGAATATACGTAGTTAAATATTTAAATGTCTTTCAATGTTTAAAAGGACTACACTACTCAGGTATCAAAATCAAAGAAAGAAAAGATATTGTTAAAAAATTAAGAATGTCTGACTTTCATTAAACGTTCTAAAGGGTAAATTCCATGAACTACTATAGTTTAAAACAAAAGCAAAATAGTGCAATTAAGTTAAGTAGAAAGAATATGTTTAAACAGGTCCTCTATGATAAGACAATTAAAATTAATTTTATAATTTCCACGGGAACAGGGTAAGGAATTCACTGAATTTTATCCCAGTTGGGATTCAGAAAGGTTAAATAGCCAAACTTAGATAGTAAACATGAAAAGCTTAAATACATATATTTAAAAAGGCATTCTTCCATTATTTTGAGGAAAATAAAGTAATACCAATAACGCATTCATCATAGCAGCCATACTCCCAGAAAAATAAGACTTATTCTTATATGACAAAAACTCCATTTGTTGAATCCAATGTGGCTTTGAGGATAACGTAAGCAATAAATTTCTTTTTATATTACCATTTTAAATATAAAACCATTTAATGTATCTGCCAGATTAACTATATAAACATTTCAAGTGATACAAAGTGAAGATTTCAAATGATATAAAGTGGTAGAATTATCAGTAGTATTTTAAAAAGTGAATAGAGATGCTGGGGAGCAAAGAAAGGAAGAGAGAGAAAACAAGAATACTCTCTTAGAGAGTATCTAAAATAATAAAACTGGAAGTTTTGGTTTATTCAACCTGAGAAATGGTTATAAAAAAAACTGAAAGATGTTAAAGGAATGGTTTCATAAAATTAAACATAAAAAATACAGGAATAAATTTGACTACATCAATATTTAAAATTTCTGTACTAAAACTTGTAAAAATAATCAACAAAGAGCAAGACACAACATCTGTATAACTTCAAATATACAAAAAATTACCCAGACTACATATGATAAATTCTTTCAAAATCATTAAGATAAAGAACATTTGACAAATGAAAATTCAGAGGAAATACATGGCAAACATTGACTAAAGGGAAATTACTCTTCTTATTATTTGCTAGAAATGTTGACTGATTTTGCTTTTATAGAGGCATTATAACATTATTAATATTTAAAATGCACAGACATCTTAATCTAGTGATTCCATTACTGGAGACTGTACCTAAAGAAATATTAGAACATGTAAGTAAAGATAAATATATTGTTGGGATATTGAAACAGTATTTGTAATAAGGAAAACTGAAACCAAATAATTACCATCAAAAGAAGTACAATTAGATAAATTTTGTTTGATTAATCTTATGGAAGGTTAAAAAAGAATAACACTGGAGACGATGCAAAAGATCAAGAATACAGTTGTCTCTAGTGACGGTCGTCTTTAATGTGATGGTAATGCTGACCAAGCTCCCTGTGGCTTTAGGTATAGGATATCTAGGAGAGCAGTGAAGGAGCCAGGCACAGTGAAGGTGCCAGGATCCATGAGAAGGAAACCAAGAAAGGGAAGTTAGGCACCTAGGAATGCTTTTCCCTGGAGACTTCTGATTCCTAAAGAGGAGACTAAAGCTAAAAATAGGTACTAAGCAGGCCTGACATTTCTGTGGAACTAAAAAAAAAATTGAACACCAGAGCCAGCTAAGGGAACAAACAATGGAGCACACATACATTCAGATCCAGAAAAGCTACATCGTACAATTAAGGTTAAACCAAAAGTAGACTGGCCATCGTAACAACTGGAGGACTCACTTCCAATCTTCTACATTTCTGAAACTGGATTAAAGTAATTAGAGATTGTAATAGCCCCTAGCGCATGCCAAAAGCAAATATAAATTCTCTGTAGATGTTATCCTAGGCCTCATAATATTTCCTTGGTTTTTCCTATTAAAAAATCAAGCACAAAAGACAAGACCAAAGGACAAAAAACTGTACTAAACAACCCAAAATATAAACAGACCCACAGGTACAGATAATGGAGTTAACAGATAAAGATTTTTAAATTACTATGTGATCAAAGAGACGATAGATGGCTAAGACTGAATATTCTGGCTGAAAATTTAAAACTATATAAACAAAGAACCAAATTGAAATTGTAGAGCTGAAAAATAAACAAGAGAAATCAGTAAATCAGTAAATGGTTAACTGCAGCTAGTCACTGCTAAAAAGAACTGATAGATAAATCAAAAGTAAGTATCTATAATGAAGCAGATAGATGAAAAGACAGAAAATATAGGAAACAAACATAAATGAAATAGATGCAGTGAAAAGTCTAACACACTTGTAACTGGGATCAGTGAAGGAGAAGCGTAAGCATGTGAGGCAAAAGCAAGATGTGGAGAGAAATTGGGAACTTCCCCAAATAAGAAAGTCATTAAGTCACAGATTCAAAAAGCATTACAAGCCCAATGCAGGGTAAATAAAAAGACTGCCACATCTTGTCACCCAAGAGTAAAACTGCTAGAAACCAAACTAAGGGCAAAGAAAACACTAAAAGTCAGTAGCAAACACCCTAGAATTCTACATGTACCAAGCAAAAGTATCCTCCAGAAATCAAGATGATTTAAAAAGATTTTCAAGTGAGAAAATGGAATTTATCACTAAAAGGAAAATACTAGATAACATTCTAATTTATCAACGTTAACAACAGCAAGGATGCAGTTTACTTTTTCAAAAAGAAAAAGGTAACTTGGGGGATATAATTATTTATATGTTCTAACAAAAGAGCACATTTTAAAGGGAAAAGACTGGCAGAAGAAAGTTAAACTAGAAAAGTGTGCATTAAAATCTAATTATGGGCGGGGCGCGGTGGCTCACGCCTGTAATCCCAGCACTCTGGGAGGTCGAGGCAGGAGGATCGCTCAAGGTCAGGAGTTCAAAACCAGCCTGAGCAAGAGCGAGACCCCGTCTCTACTAAAAATACAAAGAAATTAACTGGCCAACTAAAAAAAATATATATATAAAAAATTAGCCAGGCATGGTGGCGCATGCCTGTAGTCCCAGCTACTCGGGAGGCTGAGGCAAGAGAATTGCTTGAGCCCAGGAGTG
>CAUYRT010018775.1:0-15614 GCA_963574885.1 Lepilemur ruficaudatus
TTAATTGGCCAACTAAAAATATATAGAAAAAATTAGCCGGGCATGGTGGCGCATGCCTGTAGTCCCAGCTACTCGGGAGGCTGAGGCAGTAGGATCGCTTGAGCCCAGGAGTTTGAGGTTGCTGTGAGCTAGCTGATGCCACAGCACTCACTCTAGCCCGGGCAGCAGAGTGACACTCTGTCTCAAAAAAAACACCAAAAAGCAAAAAAACAAAAAAAACAAAAACAAAAACAAACAAACAAAAATAATCTTTTTGCTCAGTAAGTTCTAAGCTAAAATTTAATCAGCACTTACCACGCTCTTGCTAAGCCTTTTACAGTAGCAAAGTAGTTAAGACCAAGGTTGGAATTTAATCTTAGCTCCTAGCACGCTTCCTGGCAGTATGACTTTGGAAGATCACTCTGCCTCTTTGGGGCTCAGTTTTCCCATGTGTAAAATGGAGATAATACTCCTTCCTATTGCACAAGGCTGCTGTAAAAATCAAAGCATAATATGTGTAAAATGCTTACCTCAGCACCTGGCACATAGTAGGCTCTCAGTAGCTATTACTAACCAGCTTATTGAATAATAACTAATGAATACTACTTGGTCAGACTCTTTGTACTTGTTTAGCTAGGTAAATTTAAAGAAAATATTTCAATGGCCCATTTTTGGGTTTAAAAAATGAAAAAGAAAAGAAGACCGGGTGTTCCTATTGAAAATGAAAGGTGAGGAACCCACTTTGCAAATGAACCTGTCATCTATTGACACTGCAATTAAGACTGAGTACTTTTACAATGGGGTTCTTTCACATACAAGGGATCTGCAATCTCCGCAGTCATCCTGGGAGGTAGGCATTACTGTTATTATTCCAATTATTATTATTATTATTCCAATTAGACAGGGGAGATGCCTGAGAACAAACTCCTTAGCATAGCAGAGTGGGGGTCAAGAGGAGTGGGGAGTGGGTTGAGGAGCTAGGGTCTAGTCCCAGGTCTGCCACCAACCAGCTGTGGCTCTCAGGCAAACCACCTCACCTTGCTGGGCCTCAGTTTGCAGGACTCTAAAATGGGGCTTATTTTACTAGACATTGCTGTAGACCTACAGGTAAAATGTGCTTCCCCAAGGGACAGACAGGGTTATCTGCTGCTGAGGAGACCAGGAGATGCTTCTTCACTGCCAGGCAGCTGGGAAAGTGATGCAACATATAGTCATTATTAATAGCAATGTATGTTTTCTTTAACACACACTTTTATGGTGTTTTCCATGTGCTGGGCACTGTTCAAAATGCCTTACATGTATTAGCTCACATTAACTCTCACAACAACCCTATCAAGTAGGTACAATTGTCTCCATTTGAAAGATGAAGAAACTGAGGCATAGAGAGGTAATGTTTTGTCCTTATAAAAATACCTACCATACATTAAGAACTATTATGCATCAGGCACTATGCTAAGCAGTTTACATATGCTATTAAAAACCTATAGCTGCTCTAAAGGGCTGAAAAGATGATAGTATAATTCAACACCAATGTCATATTTAACCATAACACAGGTGGTGTCAGTTCATCAATGTGTTGATTCCTTAGCATAAGGGTGTCTAGGATGTATGTATATACACTTGGCTTTTCTTTTACATGTTAATTTTTTGAGGAGTAAATTTTTATTTACTATAATCTCTAATTTATAAAAGAGTTGTAAGATTAGTACAAGGAATTCGTGAGTGTCTTTTTAACCAGATTTGGTTTATATTTTGTTGCATTTGCTTTGCATTTTCCCTCTCCCATATATATGTCTATTCTTTTTCTGAACTGTTTGAAGGTAAATTGGTGATATTGTGCCTCTTTACTGAAAAATACTTCGGTGTTCATTTCCTTAGAGCAAGGACACTGTGGCTCTCTTATCTATGTGTTTTTGCTTTTTTTGCCTTTAATCAGGGAATTTTTTATCTCCTTAATGAACATTGATTACCATCTTGATTATAATGATTGTGATCTGTTACAATAAATTTTTAAGTAAACACTGCCAGCTATCTACCATATAGCAGGTGCTCAGTCATGGTCTGCCTGCACAGCTGACTTACTCTGTATAAATCCCTTCCTTCTTAGTCTTTCCCTGAAATGAGGTCCCCAATTCTCCTTGCCCCAAATCCTCATGGGTGGTTGTGTGGCTCAGATGAGATGGCACTTTGAGAATTGGTAAAGTTCTGTGCCCTGGGGAGACATCAGGCCAGTTTTCTTCTACCTGTTCTCCAGGCACTCATGCTCTTTTCCAAATGATAGGGCTAAGACCACCTGCTCACTCCGACCTTCTACTTTTTCCTCCTAGGTTTAGGTGGCCTGTTGTCCCCAGGAAAGCCCACCATGTCCCAGAAAAACCAGCTTTTTGGCATCTGAACTAGGCCTCCCAGGCATTCCTGGTGATGACACAGGCATCCTTTGCCTGGCAGCAGGTCCTAGCTTAGGATTCAGGACACAGAAGCCCAGTGGCCCTTCCCACAGATCTGCCAGTTCATATATATTGTTTTCGTTCCCATAAAGACATGACCCAGATGGTGAGTACAAGCCACAGGTCCTCTCAAGAGACCCCCTTTTTCCTGCACCAACAGACTGGAACCCAATTTTGGATGTTTGTGCCAGGCCACCAAGGAGTTCCTGCTGTTCATTCACATGAGGCTGTACTGGGTGCTAGGCAGGGCACTGAGTCCATTTCTGTCTAGATAGCCTTAGCTTCTCCCCAAGCTCTTAGGTAGAACAGGATCCAGTAAATTTAGGCACTTTTGCAGCTCCCAAAGAATTAGCCATTTACTTATTTACTCACTTACCGGGTAAGAGATATAGGGAAAAAACTGTTGTTTAACTCAGAGAGGTGGAGCCCAGGAGGCAGGAAACCTGTGCTCACCTATTCATTCAATAAACTTGTATCATGCTCCTTTTTGGTGCATCCCCCAGTTCCCCTATAGGCACTAGAGATATAACTTGGGACAAGACAGACGAATGTGGCTTCCGCCCTCGCGGAGTGGACTTTACATAAGCGTGTGTGTGTGTGTGTGTGTGTGTATGTGTATGTGTAGGGGTATGTTTTTTAAAGGAGGAAACAAGAAATATGCAGAACAGTTTCAGAACAGAATGAAATAGGACAGGAGTGATGCAGAGGGAGTCTGTTCAAGTGGGGCAGTCAGGAAAAGCCTCTCCAGAAGGCCTCCTTTTGGGAGAGAACCGAGTGGTGAGAAGTCAGCCATGCAGAGATTTGGGCAAAGAATGTTTAGGAGGGAACAGAGAGGGCAAAGGCCCCATGACAGGGAAATGCTTGGTGTATCTGAGGAACAGCAAAGGGAGAAGGTTGAAGTGAAGAGAGAGAGGGAAGAGGGAAGAAATGCCTTGAAAGGTAGGTAGGGCCGTCTCATATAGGGCCTTGTAGGCTGTCATGTCAATCATTCATTTGCTCTTTCATTCATTCAACACATATTTATTGAGCATCTACTGTGCTCCTGTTCTCAGCGGAATGTGTGGAGACAGACCATAAGCAGGTAAACAAGCAAATATGTAAATACAAACACCAGGTAAGAGAGATATTAGGAAGTGCTGTTTCCAGTGATTCAAGGCCCATTTCAGAGCAGAGACAACTCAGACCTCCTAGTAGAGTGAAGCGTCTCTCTCAGCGGGTGGATGCCTGCAGGGAGGCAGCCGGAGACCAGCTGGCCTCCTTTCCTCTCCCCTTCTCTCCCCTCCCCTCAAGATGGCTGACAAAGGCCGGGCTGGGTGGGAGGAAGGAAGGACGAGTCCCAGGGTTCACAGCAGGGTGACTGACAGGGGCACGCAGCGTCCAGGTGGCATAGAGGCTGAAGTAGGGGTAGAAGGGCAGAGGGGAGACTGGGCTGCTGTGTGACTCCAGTGGGGGCCTTTCCCTCTCTGAGCCCGCGCATCCAGACCCGGGTATGTATGTGTCTGCGGTACGGATGCGGGGGGCGTTTATGGGGCCCCAGAAGGACTCTCAAGTTTGGGGGGATGTCTGGAGCCCCCCTTGGGGCTCATTAGCCCCATAAGAGACTTAACAGGCCCAGGGCACAGGAGGCGGCGTCCGTGGAGGAGGGGCGGAGGGGAGGCTCCCGGAGCGATTTCAAATTTCCCTCGTCCCCTCCTCCCGATCCACCCGCACTCGGGCCGGGCGCTGAGTGGCTGCGGAGGGGGCGCCCGCGGGCGGGGGCGGGGCGAGGCCGGGGCCCGGGCTACAAGGGGGTGGGCACCGCCCCCTCCCCACCCACTGCCGCTGCCCCGTCTGGCCTGCGCCGCAGCCTCGCAGTAGTCGTCCCCGGCTCCGCGGCCGCAGCCCGCGTGGACGCCCCGAGCGCCCCTAGACGGACGGGACCAGCCCCCTGGCTGGCAGGCGAGCGGGCGGCCGCGCCCGGCCGGCAGCGCGGGGGTTAAGTGACCCAAGTAAACGTAGCTCGGCGATCGGCGCCGGAGATTCGCGAGCCCAGCGCGGCCGCCCGCCGGCCTCCCGCCAGCCCGTCCGGACCCGCGGCGCGACCGCGGAGCCGCGCCCGAGCCCGCCTCTCGGCAGGTGAGCGCCCCGCGGTCCCGGGAGGCTCGTCGGCCGGCGGCTCCTAGGGCTGGTGGGGGAGGGGACAGTGGAGGGCTCCCGGGTCTGCAGGGGAGACCCTCTCCCGGGGACCTCCTGGGAGGGGGCGCGCACCGCGCTGGAGACCAGGCTCGGTTGGTGGGGCGCTGAGGAGAGTGCCTGGCCCTGTGCGGGGCGGTAGGTGGGAAGTGGGTAGGAAGCCGGGGGCGTGCGTCTGACGGGGACGGGGATATGAGTGGAAGGGACACTCCTGCCGTACTCCGAGACCCCAAAGGGGAGAGAAGTTAGCTCTCAGCGAGGGGATGCCCGACCTCCCCGGAGTCTAGAGTCGAGGGACGAGGCGTCCCTTCAAAAAGAAGAGAAACAAGGGGTTTTGCTCATGGGGAGGGGGTGTCCTCACCTGGCCTGGCCACTGGGGAGAGGCTGAAGGGCCAGGGAGGCAAAGAGGGGAGTTCTGCTTTGGATAGGTGGGCGTCCGTCCCTTATGACTTGGACTTGGGGGCTTCAGGCGAGGGACTCTTCCCACCCCGCCCCGAGTGTAGGAAAGGGCAAGTGGGTGTGGGTGCGGGCGAGCAGGCGGCCAGCGGTGGACGCGCGTGTCGGGGTGTGAGCGAGAGGGCGTGCTCCGGGGTCCTCCGAGTTGCGCCGCCGGGACGCCCTCGGGAGCGGCTGCCTTCTGAGCATACCTGGCTGGGAAGGAGCCGGCTAGGGGCGGCGCCTCCCTGCCTCGGTCACGCTGCCTGCCCTGGGGGCTTACTTTCCATTCTTCGCCTTCGGGAGTGAGCCTGCCTCCACTTTCCAAACTCGCAGACTGAGGCCTTAAAACCTCTAGAACCACCTCCTAGAAGTCAGGTTTCCATGTTTGTGGTTGTATGGAGGACGGTTGTTAAAACCTCCACTTTACAGGGGAGACTTAGCAAATTAGCGCTGTCCTTGGGCTCAAGCTTTCTGTTGGAGGATCTCACCTGTGGCAGGAGTGCCGGGTCCAGCCCTATGCCCGTGCCTCCAGCTTAACTCCTACTTTTTTTTTTTCTTTCAAAAATTCAGCTGCACAGCCTAACTCCTTTATCCTCCCCAGGGCTGGGAGAGGAGTTAGCTGGGCCCCTGTGATCCTTTCTCCCCACAAAGTTGAGAGATGTTTGAATTAAAGCGAACTAATGATAGAATATGAAATTTGAACTGCCTCCTGAATTTTGGATGTTGTGGGTTTTGGTGGACTGATGGCAGTTGTTTTTGGGAGACAGTTCCTACCGGGGTCCTCAGAGCACTAGGAACTCTGACTTGCCTCTTCCCTCCTTTCCAGGCCTGCTGTGGTTTCTTGTTCACCGGCCCTTGGAAACCCCAGATGCAGACTTGATATTTTTCCAGAGTTGAAATGATGGTACCTATTTTATAGGTTTGGTATAGAGGAAACACTCAATACATGTTTGCCATTGTTAGTGCATGGGCTAAGCAGGCTGCTTTCCTTAGGGAAGCATAGGTCTTCAGCATGTGTTTAAATCCCGTTTTAGCAAGTTCATTGCCCTCCCTGTGCCTTAATGATTTCATCTGTGAAATAGGAACATTCCTACCAATCCCAGATTGTATAAGGATGAAACCAGTTTTATGTGTGATTTAACCTCTTCAAGCCTCTATCTTCCTCAGATGTTCAGGTGTAAGAGCCCCTACCACACTGGGCTTGGGAAGGACTCAGTGGGCTAGAAGCTGGCGGAGGGGGTGAGCACAGTATGAATGTTGCATTTATTAACAAATGGCCCCTCACTTTAGAATGGTCTTTACTGAGAACTGGGGATGAAGGGAGGCATCTCTTCTAGCCCCTCCTTTCCCTGCCTTCACGAAGGTACTCTATTCCTTTTTCAGCTATGAAAGCTTTTTCAAATCATTGTCCAAGATTTGGGAGTTGTCAGGAAGGACTGCCTTTGTTCCCTTTTGAAAGGACCCATGGTTTTGTTTTATGGGTTGGGGCCATTTTTAACCCCGCCACCCCCAAGCTTGGGGCCTACTGTGAAGGTATAATTGCAGAGCTAAGTGTGATCCTTTACCTTTCCCCATTGAGGTGGAGAGGGCTGAGACAAAGGGGCCAAGGCTGGGGCCAGCCTCATCCTGTTCTTTAAAGCCATAGGCATAACCCCCACCCCTTGCAAAGGCCAGGGGGAGGGGAGCTGCAGGGGGCTAAGGGAGGAGCCAGGGAGGAGGGGCTAGGGAGGTTGCTTCCTTCCCTTCCTCCAGCCACATGGAGCTTCTGACCCAGAGCTGCCTGTCACCCCTCATTATTGCAGCCCCATGGACCTGCTTCCAATGTGGGTTTGGGCAAGTTATCCTTCTGGGAAAACTTACTTTGGGATTCCTTTGTCCTAGATGAAGCTCACATGCTGGCTGCCTCACCTCCAGGCTCAGACACCTTCATCTGAGATAGTTCTTCCTAAATATGAAACTCTTATGGGTCCCCTACTGTTGGATATGTTCCTTCCCCCACCCCTAGCCCCTGATAGCTATAGGACCTCAGCCCAGGTACATTTTTCCATTGTGTTTTTTTCTTTTTCTTAAATCATGAATTCAGGGTTAGTTCCAGTTTCATGGATAACCAGGGCTAAAAAAGTAGAGACTTCCTTATTTCACATTCAGACCTCTGTCTTACTTCGTAAAGTGTCAGGACAGACTTGTCTCCCTTCTTGTGGAAGGTTGATGTTCTCACTGGCCCCCTTTTACAGATGGTGGAACTGAGGCTCTGGGAGATCCAGTCATTTCTGCACCCTGGTGTGGTGAGCATTTTTCAGAACACTTTTCATCATTTCAGAACCCATCTGTCACCAGTGCCACACAGGGATTCATTCCAGCAGGGAAAAAGCCCAGTGCAGATGTTCACCTGGCTGGATTTGCAGCCTGGCAAATGCAGAGGGAGCCACATAGATAGGGCTGCTGTCGTTCCTTTCTTGACTCTTTCCTATCTGAAGTGGGTATAAATACACCCTTATCTAGCTCAGTTGTTAGGGTTAAGTGGGATTTAGGGGCCTTTTAGCTTAGCAAACTTTAGTTTGCTCATTCACAAAATTAGTTAGGTGGGGCCCCTAAATCTTGTAAAAAGCTTGTTATCTGTTGGGTGCTAGGCAGCTGAGGCTGTAGACCAGAGGGGCCAGGGCTTTGGGGTAAAGTCTGGCTCTCCACTTATAGGCCCATGTCCTCAGCCTCATTTGCTCTATCTGTAAATGATGCATTTTTGGATGCATAATTATTGGATATAAATGATGCATTGTTGGTCAATTCTAGAGGGTATTGAAGGTTAAGTAGATTAAAGGCACACATTGAGGATTCCATAAATGTTGAGTGTTTGATGGTAAACACAAAAACTAGCAAGTGGTTATTATTTACTTCCTGGGAGAAACACAACTCCAGTTGACATTCCTGAGAATTTTTTCAGGGGATAAAGATGAGGAGGATGCGTTTTGTGTGGGGAACTGGAATATTTCAAAAATAGACATTCAACTGTTTTTATGTGAATAAAAATCAAACTTGTAGTCTTCAGAGGCCAGGAATGAACTAGATGTTGCCTGTAATTTCACCATCCCAAGGTAATCATTGTTTTGCTATTTTAGGGCTTCTCAATTTCTTCTAGAAACTGAGAAAAATATAAATAAGACCAGGAGAGCCCTTCCTAAGTGAAGGAACATGACCTAAGGCATGTGCAGTGTGGCTGGGAAAGTTGGTTCAAATGGCAAAGTTCTCCTTAGAGGGCACTGCAGTCACCACTGGGACTGGCAGTTTTGGGGAGCAGTGGGAAGAGAAATGTAATTAGCTATGTTGGCTTCTGTTTCTTGTTCTTCACCAGTTTGCCATGGTCAAGTTGCCTAAGTCACTTCGTTCACAGATTTTTTTCATTAATTCAAACAGTATGGGCATGACCTCTGCTCTAGTTTAAATCCCTGTGTGTGCTTGTGTGTGTGTGTGTGTGTGTGTCTGTCTGTCTCTCTCTTCCTCCCTCTCTCCCCCCTCCCTCTCTCTCCCCAACCCCCCCTCCCCCCTTTGTAATTTTGCTACTTGGGGATCAAATTTAAGTTTTCTGTAAAACAGTCTCTTATAACCTTTAAAAATTGAGGGAGAGCGGTAGCCATTGAAAAATTGTGAGCAGGAAATCAGAAATGCATTTCCCAGAAAATGAGAGTTGATAGGTGGGAGAGAGATAAATGTAAGTGGGAAAAAGGTTCTTAACCAATAAATTTCCTTTTGGGGAGAGGTGAGAGGTTGATGCTGACCAGGTGTGTGTCCCGGAGGGGAGAGG
The DNA here is from genome assembly GCA_963574885.1 of Lepilemur ruficaudatus. Lineage (NCBI taxonomy): Eukaryota > Metazoa > Chordata > Mammalia > Primates > Lepilemuridae > Lepilemur > Lepilemur ruficaudatus. The sequence goes on from CAUYRT010018775.1 coordinate 8,836, forward strand.
GAGGGTAGGCAGTGAGACATGGCTGGGAGTCTCTTATCCTAAGTTTGAGGGAATAAACTTGGATTATCACCTCTCCTGGATTTTCTGCTCTCATTCTGTGAGTCTTATTATAGATGTTGAGTCTCCTTGCCTGCTGGAGTTCTCTTTGACATTTTGTCCTTACATTCTACTCTCTGGGCAATAATCCTAAGCCTCCAACCCCTCTATTTGAAATTTTATCTTTTATATTTTGAGGAGTTCTTACCCTACAAATTCCATTTTTCATGGTGTCCTTTCCTTGTTTTATGGATACAACATCTTTTATCTGCCTGAGAATATGCTAGTGTTTAGTGCGCCCTCCAATATTTTTTTTTCCTTTGAGACAGAGTCTCACTCTGTTGCCCAGGCTAGAATGCCGTGGTGTCAGCCTAGCTCACAGCAACCTCAAACTCCTGGGCTCAAGCAATCCTTCTGCCTCAACACCCCAGATAGCTGGGACTACAGGCATATGCCACTATGCCCAGCTAATTTTTTCTATATATTTTTAGTCGGCCAATTAATTTCTTTCTGTTTTAGTAGAGACAGGGTCTCACTCTTGCTCAGGCTGGTCTTGAACTCCTGATGTTGAGCGATCCACCCACCTCAGCCTCCCAGAGTGCTAGGATTACAGGCGTGAGCCACCTCGCCCAGCCTATAGTTTTCATTTTTAATATGTAATTATTGAACTGTTACCTCCATATTTGAGAAGGACCAAACCTTGTCTGTGGGACTTGACAACTGAACTTTCCTCTGAGACAGTGACTTGAACTTGTCTTTGGGGCTCCCAAAATCTGGAGATTTATCTGCTAATGAGTCTTATTCCCCAGAGCAGAGGAATCTTTCAGTGCCTTCCCTGGGAAGTACAGGCCTGGCTGTAGGGCAAGGCTACAGGGGAGGTCTCAGTCTTGCATCCATCCCACGTGGCCAATCTGTAGTCTCTTGTGTTCTTGTCCAGAGCCTCAGCCTCCTAGTGGAGAAAGAAGAGTGGTTGTCTTCCAGTACAGGTTGAGGATGGGGACCTGGGAGAGGAGGCTCTTAACAATTCCTTTTCCATCCCTCTGCAGCGCCACCTTCTGAGACTGTTCTGGAGTCCAGCAGCAGTTGCTTGGGCCAGAGCTGGGGCTGGGACCCCAGCTCCTGGAGAAGGGATGATGCCACCTTGGTAGCAGCCAGCACAGTGTTGCATCCCCCTAGCATCCCGGCTCCATGCTATGTGCAGTGACTTGTCTTAAGCAGCAACAGTGGGCGTGGCTCCCATGTGAGCATCTTGTCCTGCAGCACTGGAACCCAGAGGAGACATTGAGGGTGAGTGGGAGGGGTGGGGAGTGTCATCAGGGACTCAAGAGAAACAAGAGGTAGAGTGTGAACTAGCCTGGACACCTGAACAGGCAGATGCTGTTGGCAGGGATTTTTCTGGATTGTAGGGGAGGTAGTGTGCAACAGGATTTAGAAAATTCTATGCAAATATGCGTAGAGGTGTGGGCACAAACTTGTCTTTTTGAGCTCTAGGCAAAAGGGTTTTGAATGTAAGAGCAGTGCTGGTTTTGGGATGAATGTAGCTTTTTGTCTGAGTTTGGTCTATCTTGGCTTTCTCTGACCACCCTCTCCTTACCCTGCTGACAGCTCCTTGAGGACAGGGGACTGTCTGGCCTTTGCCTGCCTTTGACTCCTAAGTGCCCCGCCTGGTTCATGAATTGTAGCAGGAACCACATCTGAATAGATAGGAGTGGCTGTGGAGGTGGGACAGGGGAGGCACAGATGGCTGTGGTGATGGCTTGCCTGCCTGTTACATGCAGGGGTGCTCTTTCCCTTTAAGTCCTCTTGCTGACACTGGGAGGTAGTTGTCAGGTAGGGAAGTCTTAGCCTAACAAAAAGTGGCACTTGAGGAACAGACTTGAGCATTAAACTCAGGCTTCCTCATGTCCTTGTTGTTTTTTTTTTTTTCCTGAGACAGAGTCTCACTCTCTTGCCTAAACCATGGCGTCAGCCTAGCTCACAGCAACCTTCAAACTCCTGGGCTCAAGTGATCCTCCCGCCTCAGCCTCCCGAGTAGCTGGGGCTATAGGCACGTGCCACCATGCCCGGCTAATTTTTTCTACATATATTTTTAGTTGGCCAATTAATTTCTTTCTATTTTAGTAGAGACAGGGTCTTGCTCTTGCTCAGTCTGGTTTCGAACTCCTGACCTTGAGCGATCCACCCGCTTCGGCCTCCCAGAGTGAGGATTACATGCGTGAGCCGCCGTGCCTTACCTGGACTTTTCTGTGGGACAGTGACTAGGTAATGTGGCCAATTTTTAAAGTGCTTTATGTGAGATCATGGGCTTGTTTATTTACCCAGTTGTATATAGGTATTTCCTTTATCTGTAGGCTTTTATTTTGACTCCCCCCCTTTTTCCCCTTCTTATGAATATAACATACCTAGTTTTTCTTTGTATTGTGAAAATTTTGTCTTTTTTTTCCTATACATAATGCACAAGGACTTATGATAGAAATAATCTGAAATGATCTAACAGTCTATCCATGTTGAAACAGCTAGAAATGCTGCCTAAATTTATCTGCGCGGTGGTAAGCTGCCTGGAAAAGCAATCTAGGGACAAGAAGAGAACTAGAAATGAGAGAACACAAACCTAAGGATACTTAAGAACTTTAAGGAAAAAATTTAACTTTTCTTTAAGGCTGGCAGGCTTGCTCTAGAAGGTGTGAGCACTTCTAAAGTGATTGAAACTAAAGTGATTGAAAGTAGTGGCAAGGGATAAATACCAAATGGGAAAGTGAGCCCCCAAACATCCTGCATACATACATGTGAGGAGTTCACATAAGAGGTAGAGTTGGGACATAGTCACAGGCGTCTGGCTTTCCCTGTGGGGAAAATATTAGGTCTCTACCTCATACCATATACAAATAATTGGGTTGATTAAACCTGAATGGCCCAATTCAAAGAAATGTTTCTTGGACAGAGGAGTTAAGTCTGTTTTCTGATTGTAAATGTAACACGGGTATAACATGAATTTATATAGTTAGAGAAAAACGCTGGAAGAAAATGGCTTAATGCATCTGCTAACATTAACAAATGGGAATGCGTTATGTAGGTTTCATGTCTTTTTTCCCCACTTCTCATGGCTTCATCTAACAATGGCTACCTCACGCTTTGTCCCTAGTATGGCTGAATGTAATTGAGTTAACAAGTCTCATTGGCCATTTATTTGTAGTTTTTGCTTTGACAAACAGGACTCCAGTGACTACCCTTGCACAGGGGTCTTGGGGGAGAGTTTAGGCTGTGTGAATTCTGAGCAGTAGACTCTTACGTTATCAGGATACAGGCACTTGGCAGTTTAGGTGAAACTGTCAAGATGGCCATCCCCAAGGGCTGAACCAGTATCCCCACTGTAGGTATTTAGACTTGAGATTTAAGGCATTCTTAGCTGTAGCTAAGGGTACAGCCTACAGTGGGGGAGGGGCAGGGGCCCAGGGGGTGGTTTCCAGAATAGTGGCCTCCTTTCTTTCCTTAGCCCCCTTTGGGGAGTTCAGAGGGCCCTGGGCTCTGGTTTTAGAAGGGGTGGGTGGCCACAGGAAGTGAGTAGCTCCCAGAATCCTGTTCCTTGTGCTGCCCCGCCCCTCATTCTCTGAGAGGCCTTGACCGCCCTGGGGTTGCCACACCCTTCCAAGGTTTTCCCAAAGTGGGCATAAGGGAAGGGGCTGGTTGCTTGCATTTTGTTTATATGTAAAAAGTTTTAGACTATATATAAAGTTGCCTTATATTTTCAGATCTTTCTGTATGCTTCTAGGTTTTTATTTTTTTCCCTGTGAATTATCTAAAAAGTAATGGTAATTTTATTCCAGTCCACTGACAAACATTTGGGTCTTTTTTGGTATTTTGGTTTTAATAACAGCGCCTCAAGAAAAATGCCCATATCCAACTTTATGTGCTTGTCCCGCTCTCCCTACTTGGACAAATTCTTTTGATAATTCTGATTAATATGCCGAGGCCCACTTTGACTGTATGATGACAGCAGTGCCTATAGTCATGACCTAGAGGTGCTGCACAATTCCCCGAACACCTTCTGAGTTATGCGGAGGTGAAGGTATGCTTTTTGATTTGCCTTTGTGAGGTGGAGCTGGGGAGGGGCGAGGTGGCACATGGGACTGTGAGATCTTCAGGGCCTGTGATTGTGTCTTCTGCTTTGGCATTCTCTGCACCAACTACCTAGTGAGTTGTCCTATCTCACAGATGATAAAACTGGGGTTTGAGGCCGGGCGCGGTGGCTCACGCCTGTAATCCTAGCACTCTGGGAGGCCAAGGTGGGCGGATTACTTAAGGTCAGGAGTTCAAAACCGGCCTGAGCAAGAGTGAGACCCCGTCTCTACTAATAATAGAAAGAAATTAATTGGCCAACGAAATATATATAGAAAAAATTAGCCGGGCATGGTGGTGCATGCCTGTAGTCCCAGCTACTTGGGAGGCTGAGGCAGAAGGATTGCTTGAGCCCAGGAGTTTGAGGTTGCTGTGAGCCAGGCTGACGCCACGGCACTCTAGCCCAGGCAACAGAGTGAGACTCTGTCTCAAAAAACAAAAAACAAACAAACAAACAAAAACTGGGGTTTGAGAAAAACATTTAGGGCTTATTCTTTTCTGCTTACCTATAAGTCTGATCTTTTCTGGAATTTAGTGGAAGTTCCTTATCAGACAAAACCACTGAACTGAGACCTTGTCTCCTGCCACCCACCAGGTGGACAGCCTGTGTCTGGCCCCCTTTCCTTTGGATGTGCTGTCTCTGCTGCCCAGATGCCTTCCCCCCTCTTGGCTCCCCTGGGCCTGTTATAAGGATACTTAACTACATTGTTTTATGATGCCTTTCAAGATCTGTCACCTAGATTAGGCTTAAATCTCTGTAGCTTCATAGCTGTGAACCTGAGCAAAGGATGTGCTTCCTCTGAGCAGTTCACTTATCCCTAAAAGGAGGGACAGTGAGAGGGGATTGCTCTTTTTCATTGGGAGCTGCACGGTAATTGCCCCCTCTCCGCTATTCTTATGGAATCTTGGGCAATGGGAGCAGTGCAGAAAGACTTGTGCAGAGAAGTTTCAGGGGAGGACTCTGGAGTTCGGATTTCCCTTCTACAGGCTGTGGAGATGGGATTTATAAATTTGTAAAGTTTTTTATGTCACCCTGGAGGGTTGGCATAGATGCCAAAGTGGCCCCCTTTCCCTCAGCTTCCAGCTTCATGCCCACTGACCACGCCCCTCCTGTATTGTGAAGTCTAATTAATGTAATTAACGTTTACAAGGTGCTGTGAAATAGCTCTGCTGCTAGTGCCAGCCTGGAGGAAATGAATGACATCAGTTCTCAGCATTATTGCTGGGTTGGGGGGAGTCCCTGAGCCTCCTCTGAGTCTAATTGGGGGTGCCACCCACTCCTCTGTCTGCCACATTACATTTGAGCACATCTGACCTGGTTCAGTGGGGGCACAGGCACCCTGCACTAATGAGGAAGGCCCTTGGGGGAGAACTTGTGGGTGGGCCTCCCCAGCGCTGCTGCCCACCCCTGAATCACATGCTAGACTCCAGCCTCTGGGAAAGGGTCATAGTTCACCTCTCATCGCAAGGTTAGGCAGCCACCTCCTGTGAAGGTAAATAGCCGGTGTATCATGTCTCTCAGCCTTACAGCTCCTCTCATCCCTGGGATGGGTGATGCATTGTTCCTAACTTGTGTAATTCCTGTTTAATGTTCTCAGGGCACAGCAGTTACAGGCACGTGCCCTGGATTGCCTGGGCATGAGACTTGGCACTGCCACTTTGCTGGGTGACTTAATTAATTCAATTGAGGCTATTGAAGGCAGGTGGATTAATAGGACCTGCCTCAGGATGGGATGGGTTAAAGATGTTGGATTGTGTTCAGCATGTAGTAGGGACCTGGGAACTGTTAGCCACTATTGATGTAAGGATCGTGGAGTGGGATGGCACAGTACTAAAGCCAGCATGTCAGCTACTTGGGAATGATCCCTTAGTAAGGTGCCGCCTCGCTCAGGGAGGTAACCTAGCAGTTTATCCTTCAGTGCTGGAATGATAATACTAGACAAAGCAGTGGCTTGTGATGGGGGCCACATTATCTGGAAATGCCCATCTTGAATCATTAGAAGCCAAAGTGAGGTATTTGGGAATAGGTGGGACAGATGTGTATCCACCAGTACACATCAATACATGGTGCTCATTTCTCCCTGTTTCTAAGTGCATGTAGTTTAATTTGTTATGTTCTTACCTAACTTTCGTGGACATTGATCAACTATGTAGTATGTTAACCTCTGTGTCTCAGTTTCCCCATCTGAAAAGTAGGGAAAATAGTACTTACCATATTTAAAGATTCAATGTGTTAATGTAGGTAAAGTTAATACCAGGAAAGCACAAAACAGTGCCTGGCATATAGAACTGAAAAAAGATTGTCACCTTATCAGGTGAGGATTTATACACACACACCCACATGCATACACACATGGGAGGGCCACATTACTTTTTTTTTTTTTTTTTTTTGAGACAGTCTCACTCTGTTGCCCGGGCTGTAGAGTGCCGTGGCATCAGCCTACCTCACAGCAACCTCAAACTCCTGGGCTCAAGCAATCCTTCTGCCTCAGCCTCCCAAGTAGCTTTGACTACAGGCATGCGCCACCATGCCCGGCTAATTTTTTACATATATTTTTAGTTGTCCAATTAATTTCTTTCTATTTACAGTAGAGACAGGGTCTTGCTCTTGCTCAGGCTGGTCTCGA
>CAUYRT010018776.1:0-95705 GCA_963574885.1 Lepilemur ruficaudatus
TATATAGAAAAAATTAGCCGGGCATGGTGGCGCATGCCTGTAGTCCCAGCTACTCGGGAGGCTGAGGCAGAAGAATCGCCCGGGCAACAGAGTGAGACTCTGTCTCAAAACAAAAAAAAAGAAAAAAGAAAAAAGAAAGAGGTTTATTTGGCTCACAGTTCTGCAAGCTGAAGAAGCAGCATGACACAATCCTTCGCATCTGGTTGGGGCCTCAGGCTGTTTCCACTCATGGTAGAAGGTGCAGGTGAGCTGGCTTGTGCAGAGATCACATGGCAAGAGAGGAAATACAGGCAGGGAGAGATACCAAGCTCTTTTAACAACCAGCTATCCAGGGATCTAATAGAGTGAGAACTCATTTGTTACCACAAGGATGGGACCAAGCCATTCATGAGGGCTCTGCCCCCATGACCCAAACACCTTCCATTTGGCCCCACCTCCAAAACTGGGGATCAAATTTCAATAGGCAGTTTTGGGGGGCAAACATCCAAATATAGCAGAAGGTGTAAAATTTTATAAATTCCAAACATTTAAAAAAGACAACAAAACACAAAACAACTCCATTGACAGAAAAATAAAAAATCTGAAGCAGTGAAGGGGAGCTGAGAAATGATACGGTCAAAACTCCTCCAGGGAAGAGGCAGAGGACAGCAAAGGAAAGAAAAGCTGAAAGAGGCCAAAACATACTCCCTGGGAGCACTGAAGACTAAGATTCTTACCCTGACAAGAAAGACAGTTGATTATTCACCTTCCACTTTGCTTCAGAGCCCAGCATAATATCTGCACATGACTGATATTGTGCTGAATGGAACTAAATCTGTCCAGGGGTTGGTAGAAAGAAAGATGGTAGAAGATGACAGTGAGTGTTATGGAAGAGGGGAGAAGGAAAGCCACGGACCCCAGCCAAGGAACCATCAAAATGTTCTCTCCCAAATTATTTCACCCACATCACATTCTGAGACATAGAGTACAAGAACACCAGTATAAACAGTTGTCTCCATTTGGTGATCTTCCATTTTTCTCCTTAAAAGTAGCATTGCTGGTAGAAATGTAAAATGGTACAGCCACTGTGGAAAATGGTATGGAGGCTCCTCAAAAAATTAAAAATGGAACTACTATATAATCCAGCAATTCAACTTCTGGGTATATATACTCAAAAGAATTGAAAGCAGGGTCTTGAAGAGACACTTGTACACATTACTCACAATGCCTGCTATAGTTTGGATATGTGCCCCCTCCAAATCTGATCCCCAATGTTGGAGGTGGGGCTTAATGGGAGGTGTTTGGGTCTTGAGGGTGGATCTCTCATGAATAGATTAACATCCTCCCTGGGGCAGGGGGTTCTGAGTTCTCACTCTGTTAGTTACCACTAGAGCTGGTTGTTAAAAAGAGGCTGCTACCTCCCCATGGTCTCTCGCCATGTGATCTCTCCCCACCTACTCCCCTTTGCCTGCTGCCACGAGTGGAAGCAGCCCTAGGCCCTCACCAGACGCAGTTGTGGTGCCATGCTTCTTGTACAGTCTGCAGAACTGTGAGCCAAATAAACCTCTCTTCTTTATAAATTACCCAGCCTCAGATATTCCCGTGGCAGCATAAACTGACTAACACAATAGCTAGAATGTTGAAGCAACCCAAGTGTCCATCAGCAGATGAAAGGATAAGCAAAACGTGGTATTTACATGCAATGGAATATTATTCAGCCTTAACAAGGAAGGAAATTCTGACATATGCTACAACATGAGGATATGATGCTAAGTGAAACAGGCCAGTCACAAAAACACAAATACTATGTGACTCCACTCACATGAGGTACTTAGTACAGTCAAAATCATAGCGACATGAAGTAGGATGGTTATTGCCAGGGGCTGGGTAAAAGAGGAAATGGGGAGTTATTGTTTAATGGGCACAGAGTTTCCATTTTACAAGATGAAAAGAGTTACAGAAATGGATGGTGATGATGGTAGTACATTATCAATTCATTTAATACCGCTGAACTTAAAAATGGTCAAGATGGTAAATTTTATATTTCCCAATTTAAAAAAAACTGGAGGAAAAAGAAAAACTGCAAAACAAAGGAGATCACTATAGTTAGGGATGTATAAATCACTGGTTAGCGGTATCCTTAACAGCAATAAAAATCAAGCTGTTAAACATTGTTAAGATTTAGAAATCAGAACAATATGGGCTCCCTCTAGTGGTTTAAAAATACCTTTAAATACTTTCAGATATTGAATGGAAATTTTTAACTTATTTTGATTTCTTTGAGGTGGGGAGCGGTATAATCTTGCTCTTTCTCTCTTGGGAAATCCAAATCCTGCAAATAGATCACTACTAACATTCATCCTAGTAGATGAGGAGAGGGTCGTAGGCCCAGAGATCAAATGTGATGGCGCCAAAAGTCACAAAGCAAGTTTATCTGCTCCCTTCAAGATCAACGAAAAGCTCGAGTAGCAGTGAATGAGGAGATGGGGACAGAGCTAAGCCACATGAGAGAGAGAGAGACTGCAGAAAGAGAACTGCACTGGGCAAAGGGACAGTACACTATAACCATAACATTAGAAAATGAATTTTCTCACGTTGCTATGAAATTGTCTCTCCAAAAACAACAGTTTCTTGTAAGTTTTAGGCCAACCCCAGCCTAAGCTTACAGGCTGCTACGGCTACTCTGACAGTTAAGATTTGTTTGAATTTCTCAATGCTGTCATGTAAGGAAGGTCTCATACTTCATAGTCATGTGTCCTATTAAAAACTGCACTCTAGTCAGATGATTTTATGGCTGAGATAGAAGCTTCTTCTTAGTTCTTTTTTTGTTTTTTATAATGTGGCAAACCTGAGTAAGGCTCCATTTGCACTGAAACTTTCAGCCTTGTTATGTAACAATATATTGAAGCGTTGGGGGTCTACAGGTGGAAAAAATCTATACAAACAAACAAAAACCAAGGGCAGAGGGATCAAAGGAAAAGCATGAAATTTTTCCACTAAGAAATGTAAATAAAAATTATGAAACAGATGAGCAATGTAACTGGTACCTAACTAACTGATTACAGCTATGGCTATGAGGATACAGATTTTTCTGCTACTGATATTAGAAATACTGTTTTTAAAAAATCAGGTTAATTCATGCAGTTTAGAGGAAAAAGTCTTTTCAACAAAATATCAGGATGAGAAATGACAGAAAATTATTCTTGAATCAGTTCCTCAAAAAATTATCAACTAATCCAAAACCTCTTTCAAAGATGAGGGTAAAAATCTAAATGAAGTTCTTCTGAATTCCGTAAGCACAATGACAGTTGCTCTGATTTATTTTAGAAAAAATAAAGATAGAATACATAAAAACAAAAGCAGCTCTCTGGTACAATATTATGATGAGACAGTGTTAGCATAAATAAAATGTCATGACTGAACAATGGATTTTTTAATACTATACAGGTTTTACACTAAATAGCATGCCACTTATACTTGAAAATAAATATAGTTAAATGGAATGTTTATGGTAATTTCTATAAAATGTTGTACATCAGATCCCTGGTCAGAATCAAAATTCTCTCTCAAATCACTTTTTCTGTGAGAAAATCAGATTCAAATTAAAATTGCTTTAATTGCCAGAGATTTTCCTGCTTAGCATGAGGACTGTCTACAGTCCTGCTTAGCATGAGGACTGGATTCCCTCAACATTATTTCACTAGTGAATTGACTAAGGTGCATGTGTTCTTCATGAGATGTCATCATCTGCAGGGGTTTATTCAGGTACCAGTGAAACCCAAAATTATACCACATCACAGCCCTTTATTTGAGGTAGGCTTCAAAATTTCAATTGGCTTTCTTACTCATCAGGAACAATATAACACATTTTTTCACAGGCTCTTTTCAGTAAGTCATCTTTCAGATCACAGAACCAAAACACTGTCATTTTGTGATAGATATTCCAGAGGAGGAGCTGACATACACATTCACAAAGCCAAAAACCATCAACCAATGGGTTTGTTTGAGTCTGTTATTATTCTGCAGTTTTCACATCATTTATTTATGTTCAACTAAATAGCATGCTCCCTTAGGGCAGAGATTGTACTTCAAAAGGCCAGGATATTATGAGTATACATAATAGGGATAAGAAATACTTGTGGAACAAATGAATTTTATGTTTCAATCTGTAGCAGAGAGAGATGTACTTTGCTTCTCACAACAGCTAAAAATGATACAGGATTTAAGATGTAAATAACTAAAAAAAAAAAATGAAAAAAATCCTCCCCAAATTCTGATGATGAATAAAATATATTTAAGATACAGTGTTCCTGTAAAGCTGTAATTCAGAATGAGTACACTTTAGTACATTTATGCTTATTAATCCTTGCCTTAAAAAAAAAAAGATATAGTGCTCTTACAGTATTATCTAGACCTTATTTGCCACAAATCATTTATGATGTTGTTCTTATCTTAAAAATCACAATTCTATTTTCTAAGTTGTTCAGGCCAAACCTGAGGGTCATCCTTGATGCCTCTCTTTTGTTACATCCCACATTCAACATATTATCAAATACTCTTGAGTTGGCCTTGAAAATCTACCCTGAACCGGACCACTTCAGCCACCTCCACATTTCCTGCCCTAGCCGAGGATACCATCATCTCTGTCTTAGGTCATTGCCATGGCTTCCTACCTGGCCTCTCTGCCTCTGTTCACATCCCGTGCATTCTACAGACAACACAGCAGCCAGAGGGACCCCACTAACACGTAAGTCAGATTAAGGCCATCCACACTCCTGCTCACAGCTCTCTGGCAGCTCCCATGTCACCTAGGGTAAGCCAAAGTCTTGCCCATGACCTGAAAAGCCCTACGTGATTTGCCTTCCCACTCCCTTCCGTTGACTTCGTCTGCTTCTACTCTTCCTGTTGCTCACTGTGGTCCAGCCACGCGTGCCTCTCTGCTGTCCTAGAACATACCAGGCTAAGATCCACCTCTGGGCCTTGACACTGCTGTTCCCTCCGCCTGCAGCCGGTGCTGCTCTTCCTCCAGCTAAACGCACGGCTTTCCAGTCACTGGCTCCAGGTCATAACTTGGATGTCATTGTCTCTGGGAAGCCTTTTCAAACTTCCCTAAAACTGTACTACCCATGACACTTCCCATCTCCCTTTCTCACTTTAGTATTTCCAATTTTTACACTGGAAATAAATTACAATTTGAATAATTTACAATATTTTTCACAATCAAGAAAAAGTTTATGTTACTAAAGAGAGAATAAAAGTGGGGGAAAAGAAGGAAGAGGTTTAAAAAAAGAATAAAAATAATTAAAATAGGAAAATGCTCTAATTCTGTGTTTCAAAAAAGATCGAATATTAAGAAACCCAAAGAGGACCACATCAAAATTTAAGCCGTTTGAAAGTTTATGTGAAGCCATAGGCTGAGAGAAAGTATTTGCAAACCACATATCCAACAAAGGACTACTACCTAGGATACATAAAGAATTTTAAAACTCCACAGTTCAAAAAACAATCCAGTTAGAAAACTGGCAAAAGACACAAACAGACATTTCACTGACGAGGATTTACCTATGGCAAATAAGAACCTGAAAAGATGTTCAACATTATGCATCAGGAAAATGCAAATTAAAATCACAGTGGAATATCACTATGTACCTATCAGAATGGTTAAAGTAAAAATTAGTGACAAGACCAAATTCTGGCAAGGATGTGCAGAAACTAACTAGATCATACACTACTAGTGGAAACGTAAAGTGGTAAAGCCACTCTGGAAAACAGTTTGGCACTTTCTTATAAAACCAAACATGCAATTACCATTCAACCTAGCAATGTTACTCTTGGACATTTATTCCAGAAAAATAAAAACTTATGTTCGCACAGAAAAAGGTACAAAATGTTCCCAGCAGCTTTATTTGTAAGAGTAAAAAACTCTAATCACACTGGGCACAGTGGCTCGCGCCTGTAATCCTAGCACTCTGGGAGGCCGAGGCGGGTGGATTATTTGAGCTCAGGAGTTCGAGACCAGCCTGAGCAAGAGCGAGACCCCGTCTCTACTAAAAGTAGAAAATTACTTGGACAGCTAAAAATATATAGAAAAAATTAGCCAGCATGGTGGCACATGCATGTAGTCCCAGCTACTCGGGAGGCTGAGGCAGGAGGATCACTTGAGCCCAGGAGTTTGAGGTTGCTGTGAGCTAGGCTGATACCACGGCACTCTAGCCCGGACAACACAGTAAGACTCTGTCTCAAAAAAACAAAACAAAACAAACTCTAATCAGCCCAGATGTCCTTCAATGGGTGAGTGTTTAAACAAGTTGTGGTACATATACACCATGGACTAGTGCTCGGCAATAAGGCGGCAGAAGCTATTGATACACACATTTCCTGGATTAATCTCCAGGGAACTGTACTTAAGGAAAAAATCCAGTCCCAAAAAGTTATATTCTGTACTATATAACATTTTTCAAAAGACAAAATTTTTGGAAATGGAGAACAGATTTTGGTGGTTGCCATGGGTAAAGGATTGGGAGAGCGGGCTGAAAACAAAAGGGATCCTGTGGTGATGGAACAGTTCCATATCTTGACTGTGGTGGTGGATACCTGAGCCTACATGTGATGAAACTGTACAGAACGAAATACACACACACACACACACACACACACACGAATACAAGCCAAACTGGGGAAAATCCAAGATCAGTGGAATGTATCAATGTAAACATCCTGGTTGTGACACGGCTCTACATTTCTACAAAATATTACCATTGGAGGAAGCTGGGTAAAGGGTACACAAGATCTCTGTATATTATTTCTTATAACTGCATATGAATCAACAATCATGTCAACAAAAATTTCAATTAAAAAAATCATGAAGACAATATCTTGCCACAGTCTGATTAGGCACCTTCTCTCACAGCCCTGGGACCTGCCTGAATGCACCACTGTGTACAAGGAAGTGAGTGAGCTTGTGCAGTCAAAAAATGTATTTGGTTCAACTGATGCTTAATTAAAACCCATCAAATGTACATAAAAATTTCTCCAATAGTCCTACTAAACCAGTCAGAGTTTACATTCTATATGCTATTCATATCTCCACCGAGAGTTGAAAGAAAGATTGTCTTTTTAAATAGTAGGACACAATCATACTTAGTGGTAGCATAATCATATTATTCTCAAGGTGGCAAAAATGAACTACATAATGCTTATCCCATTTTGTAGTTTAAAAGTGTTAATAAGAAAGATAGCATACTTTGATTAATGTGCCCAATTAGTGAATTTTTATAAGTAACATTCAAAATTTCACAATCTCTTTAATGATTTCAGTTTTAAAGGCTACAACTTTAAGTCATATAAGAGATAGTTAATGCAAAAAGAATTAATGCCAATAAAATAATGGAGTACAACATGCACAAAATAAAAAGTGACTATCATTATATTTCCAACATAATTTATTTATGCATTATGGTTGTTTTAGCTTTTTTGCTGCTGCTCTAGTAACACAAATTAGATTTTTAAAAATTCAGAAGATACAGTCCATACATCAATTTATTCATTGACTTGACAGTACCTGCAAATTCTCAGAAAAATGTTTTAACAATGTCCTAGCTCCAGATTGACATTTCCAATTCTATTTAGCCCTAGACTGGAGTCTGCATAAACTCTTCCATATTAAATTAATGTCTAACATCCAATCCCTATCTCTGCCTGAAAATAATCTTTTATAAAATAAATTTATGTATCTTTCTTCACATGTAAATCATGACTACAGATAAACAGAGTCAAGCAGAAGACATCTGTTTGTTTCTCTGCTGATGCCATCACCCATCATTTCTGGTAGTTACTACCTTAGTACCACACTTTTAGTTTTAGGATGTGCAGCCTGAACTATCCCTGATGTCCAAGAGGATCAGAGAACCTCATGTTTGTAGTCTGACAAGAATGTGACCTATAAGCTTCTCTGAAGGGAGAAAATACTTTTTTTTTTTTTTTTTTTTTGGTTAGAGACAGCCTCTCATTTTGTCTCCTAGGCTAGAGTACAGTGGCACGATCATAGCTCATTACAGCCTCGAACTCCTGGGCTCAAGCAATCCTCCTGCCTCAGCCTCCCCAGTAGCTAGGACTACAAGCATGTGCCACCATGCTCAAATTATTTTTAAATTATTTTTTATAGAGATGGGGTCTTGCTATGTTGACCAGGCTGGTCTCGAACTCCTGGCCTCAAGCCATCCTCCCACCTCAGCCTCCCAAAGTGCTAGGATTACAGGCACGAGCCACCGTGCCTGGCCAAAAATGCTTAAATTCAGAAACCACTCACAAAATATACGGGGGCTGTCCTCTGTGCCTATGGGGTCAGAGCCCAGCTCCTCATGGCCTGCTCCAAAGTGTTTTCCTGGGCAGTGCACACACCCAACAATGAGGTCCAACAGTGCAAGGGCCAAACTGTAAAGAAACACAGTCTTGTTGTATAAACCTGAGAGGGCAGAGTGGTACCCACGCTCCTGACTGTGCTTGTCTTAAAGGACAGCCCAGGCTGTAAACTGTAGTTGGAGCGTGGAGAAGAAGGGTCCCCTGCCTCCAGACACATTTCCTAGGACAAGTCCCAGAGGGGCTGGCTGTAGCCCATGATCTCTCACTATGCCAGTTCTATCACATGTACTTTTGGCTTCATGTATTTAGGTTCTGTCACCCAACTAACTGGCAAGTGTCTTCTGGGAACAGTGCACCTTCTCACTGTTTTGTATTTTCCAGTAATGAGCACAGCTCTAGGCATACAGGAAATGCAGTGGTAAGATGGGAGAGCAATGTCTCAAGAGCCAGTCTGACATGAGAGAGAATCCATTTCTGCCTGTTTTCATTTAATAAACACTCATATAATGCTTACTACATACTGTGTACTGTTCTAAGCCTTTAAAAATATTGACTTATTTATTCCTCATAACAATGCTATGAGGTGGTATGATCATGCATTATTTTACAAAATCAAGAACTGAGGCAAAGAGAGGTTCTGTGATTTGCCCAAAGTCATAAAGTATGAGTGGATCACAATGTTAGCAGTAGATGTCATGAGAAGCAGTCAGATACTGGAAATACTTTTAAGCGGAGTAAACAAGAGTTTGGATTGGAGGTTGGAGAGAGATGAGCCAGGGATGACCCCAAGGTTTTTGGCCTTAGCCATTAGAAAGATGAAGTCACTGTTTTCAGAAATGGAAAAAGTTTATTTTTGTTCTTTTTACACACTTATTTAAAAATATTATATTCTTATTTATTAAACATATCCTGATGGGCAACTTCTACCTCTATCAAGATGGAGTAACCCTCCCACTTGAACCACCAAAACATCGGACAAACATTATGAAATAACAGCTGCAAGACACTGGACATCAGGCAACGAAGAACTGTGGTCCCTGTGAGATGGAAAACAAACAAGGAAAGCCTACGGTTGCTCCAACTTACTGCCTAGACAAAGTCTCCAGGCCTCAGCGTGGGAAGAAAAGATCAAACCAAACCCAGCAGACTTCCTGAGCTGTGGCGAGTCTCCAGGGAGAAGATGGCACCAGCCACATGCAGGATAGAATACAAAAGAGGAGAGAGCTGCACAGCAACAGACAGCTCAAGAGATTTGCATATGGTCTCCCTCAGGTGTTCAGCAGAAGTTTGACAAGTACATGTGTATGAGGAACTCCTCAAAGTCTGCAAAAGTAACACAGGAACAGATTGGAAGAAAGAGTGATCAGTGTTCACACTGGACTGAGAACAGTGTCTGTTCCCACCAGCCAGACCAGAAAATCTAACTCACAGGTGATTGGAAACAGTGCTTAGCAGGGTCTTGTCCCAGTATCAGAAAATAATTGGGAAGCAGGAGAAAAATGGAAGTATACTATTGTGTGGTTCTTATACTGTATGTAAAGTGGCATAATAACTCTTGAGGGTAGACGATGATAAAATAAAGATGTACACTATAACACTAAAGAAACCACTAAAGTAACAAAACAAAAAGTTGTAGCTAATAATCTAAGGAAAGAGAAGAAATATGAAATCACACTCATACACACAAATTTAAATGAACTCAAAAGAAGGCGAAAAAGGGAACAAAAAGATGGGGCAAATAGATAAAATCAAAGAATAAATAATAGTAAACAGTGGCAAAAAAACAGAAAAAATAGTAAACATACAAATAGTGATACAGCAGATTCAAATCTAATCATATCAATAACCAGATTAAATATAAATGCTCTAACAGTGCAATTAAAAGGCTGAGATTGTCAGACTGGATAAAAATGTAAGACCTAATCATATGTTGTCAAAAAGAAGCACACTTGAAATACACAGACATAAACAGGTTAAGAGTAAAAGGTTATATAAAAAATCATACCATGCTAACACTAGTCAACAGAAAGCTGATTTAATACATTAATATCAGACAAAGTAGATTTCAAAGCAAAGAATATACCAGGGATAAAGAGGTTATATCATAAAAATAAAGAGGTCAATTCATTAAGAGGACAATAACACAGCTTCAAATTAAAAAAAAAAAAAGCAAAAAGTAACAGAACTAGAAGGAGAAATAGACAAACTCACAATTATAATGGGAAATTTCAATACTGTTCTCAATAATTAACATAAGTGGACAGAAAATCAATAAGGCTACAGAAGACTTGAATGACGCTATCATCCAACTTGACCTACTTCTTTATGTTACATTCTACCCAACAACAGCAGAATATACACTCTTTTCAGGTGTACATGTAACATTTATGAGGACAGATCATATAATGGGACTTAAATAAGTCTCAAAAAATTTAAAAGGATTTAAGTCGAACAAAGTGTGTTCTCTGACTACAAAGGAATTAAAGTAGAAGTAAGTAGCAAAAAGATCTTTGGAAAATCCCCCAAATATCTGGAAGCTAAATAACACACTTCTAAATCACACAGAGGTCAAGGAATCAAAAGGAAAATTAGAAAGTATTTTGAACTGAGTAAAAACAAAGACAACACTTGCCAGAATTTGTGGGATGCTACTAAAGCACTATGTAGCAGGAAATTTATCTCAGCTTCCATCTTAAGGAACCAGAAAGACAAATGCAAATTAACCCCAAAGTATAGAGAAGAAAATAAACAATAAAGAACAGAGCATAAATAAAATGAATAGAAAACAGTAAACCAACATAGAAAATCAATGAAACCTAAGGTTTTATTGATCTTTTAGAAGATCAATAAAATTGATAAACGTGATGGTTAACATTACATGTCAACTCGACTGGGCTGCAGGGTGCCCAGATAGCCAGTTAAACATTATTTCTGGCTGTGTCTGTGAAAGTGTTTCTGGATGAGATTAACATCTGAATCAGTAAACTAAGTAAAGCAGATCCACTCCCCCCAACCAATCCTCAACCAATCCATTGAAGATCTAAATAGAATAAAAGGCTGCATAAGAATTCTCTCTCTCTCTCTCTGCCTGTCTGTCTTCAAGATGGAACACTGATCTTCTCCCGCCTTTGGACACAAACACGGACCAGAATTTACACCATTGGTTCTCCTCGGTCTCCAGCTTGCCAAGTGCAGATCTTTGGACTTAGCCTCCAAAACTGCGTGAACCAATTCCTTATAATAAATATTTTTAAAATGTATCCTTTGGTTTTGTTTCTCTGGAGAATCTAGCCAGACTAGTGAGGAAGAAGAGAAGACACAGATTACCAATATCAGGAATAAGAGAGGTAACAGCAATGACAGGTTGTGGCTAAAGCTAAAATCTCACCCTAGAATCAATGGACACACTGTGAGATCTTTGTTTCATAGTTGCTAACCAAGAATTTGCCACTTCACTAAAACCGTAAGCTGTAAATACCCCATCCTGAAGCAAAGTTTTCTTCTAACTACCGAATATCCCGACTCTCTTCCCTCAGGAAGAAAAATGAAGAGTAATCTAAAGAGATCTACTCCTGCCTTTGAGCAGAATCAAGGCCACATGCAAAGCTGCCTCTTCTGCTCTGTTTGTTCTTAAATGACATGTAGAGGCATTACTGCTCTCTTTATAATCTGATTTTCCTGTACTCTTCTTCCACATACAGATCACAGGCCTTACATTAGAAACAACCCAACTGAGCACCAAGAGGGTGCTCAGCACTGTGACCTGGGACCAGGGTAATGCCAACACTGACAAAGCATGGCTCCTTTTCTCAGAGAACTCATCAGCTGGGGAGAGAGAATACACAGTAAAATACTGGGTTAACACTTTGACATGCTATGGAAGTACATTAATTAATCATTAGTCCTAAACAGGGAGACCAGGGAAAACTGTGGGAAACGTGATGTCTGAACAAGACCTTAAAGGATAAGGGGTCCTCTGATGAGCACAAATTGGATGGGAGGAAATTCTAGGCCAAAGGAAACTCTAAGCAAAGACACATAAGCAGGAAAATGCAAAACTGTTCCTGCGGTATACTATGCATGTTAAAAGGGTGGGGTAATAGGAGGAAAGGGAGGAAAGACAGGTAAGCAGCAGATTGTGGAGGACCTTAAATGTCCTAAGGATTTTATAAGAAAGGACTTCTTCAGCAAAGGCTTCTTCAGCCCACAAGTGGTACAGTCAAAACTGTTTCACAAATATTAGACTGGAGAGGAAGAAACTGAAGCCAAGGATAGCAGTTAGGTGTTCAATAAAATACTCCAAACAAGACACAACAATAGTGGCCTGGTGCAAGGTGTGCAGCACCTTAGAAAGGAGGGGATTAGGGAGAAGGAATTCTGGAGGCAGAATCAGCAGGTGGGAGAAGAGATCTCCAAAGGAAAAGAGGAAAACTAAAACATGTCCCATGGTTTCAAAGTAAGTAACCATGAAAACTACACCCCCATTTGTTTAGATTATTAAATACAGAGGAAGACGGGAGCACAGGGTGCAGTCCCAGGGAGGAGCTGTGTTCTCTTCTGAATGGCTGAGATGGTGGTGCCTGTAGAATAGCCATGGGGAGATGTCCTCAGGCAACCAGAAGGGCAGATTTATGAGTTGGATGCACAGATGGGACAGCTATGCCATAAGAGCGGCTACCACACTATAATTACATCAAGCTTAAGCTCAGGCTTCTGCAGGAATTAATCACTCAATACATCTTTTTCAGTGTCCAAATAAGTTTTTATAATCTAATCTCTTCTAAAGATTCAATATTTTATACCAAATAATTTGTCAAGATTATATAAATTTGATAAATATGCAAACTTTTTAACCTAAAGCAAATTGTATTAGTAATATTCAGTTGTGTTTAGGTTGGTTATGCCTACAGCAGTACTTCTCAAACTATCTGTGGTGAAGGACCAATTTTAAATTCCCAGTCCATTATGTCCCACTGTGCTATGGACTGAATGGGTCCCCCTTACCATATTCAGGGGTTGAAGCCCTAATGTACTATATTTGGAGACAGGGCCTACAGGAGGTAATTAAGGTTAAATGACATCACAAGGATTATATCATCCTTACAAGAAGAGACAACAGAGAGCTCATGTGCTCTCTCTGTGTGTCTGTACAAAGAGTAGGTCATGTTAGGACACCGCAAGATGATGGCCACCTACAAACCAGAAACAGAGGTCTTAGAGTGGAACCTACCTTGTTAGCATCTTGATCTTGGACTTCTGGTCTCCAGAACTGTGAGAAAATAAATTTCTGTTGCTTAAGCCACCCAATCTGTGGTATTATGCACATTAATGCATATTCCATGTGATCAAAATGAGCTTGCACCTTATGTAGCTCACTATGCAAGTTGAACACTACCCTAATTGGTCTATACCTTGTTCAACAAGATGAACCCATTGATCATATGCTTAAACATCACAGCAATGTCAAACTGCCTTAGAATTTGTGTGCTTATCTCATCGTGGACTGGTAATAAACACTTTGTAGACTAACACCAGTATGCAGATTACACTTCGCCCAGCACTGGTTTACAGTCTTTCTGTGATTGTTTTAGAAAAAATGCAACACTTAGCTTAAGCATAGAACTCAAAATAAAGATGTAACTTTTAAACACATTAGAAATCAGATGTATGCAGCAAGGCTGGGGGGAATAACAAAGAAGCTTAGGATCCCATCATTCATATCTGGGCAAGATCCCTCAAGGCACTGCAGAATGCAAGTTCTTAAAAATTAACTGCACTGTGCCTTGTTTATAATGTCTTTTGTATTCTGTTTCTCTTTAGCTCTTCCCTCAGTCTCTATAATCATATCCACAAAGTGGATTAGATACAATTAGATTACAAACTCACAGCTGGAGTATTACTTCTTCTTCAATTGATAATCTATACCAAACTCACAAAACAGATGCCCTCAAGAGACTCTGAGTTAGATGGATAAGCAAATTTACTCTCGTGATCTTGCCATGGATTGAGCATCCTCTGATCCTGATGGGCAGCTGTCCTACTTTCTGATATCCTTTCCAGAGGATCATTGATGGAATCTAATTCATACATTTGGTTGTCCTTCTGAGCCATTACTGGTGTGGTTGTTTGTCTTCCTATCAGATAGTGCACATTCATCCTCAAAAGCTTCATCTAATTAGTTTCTATACCACAAATGAGAATCATGCTTATCCCTTCAACTCACATGGAGACAGGAAAGAGATCAGAAGAGATTGTCATGGTTTCAGGACAGCATCATTCCTTGACAAATAAGTTCACAAGATCACAGAACATATTTTTTGCAAGGAGGACTGCTGTGAAGTTAATTTTGCTGGCTGAACTTGACCATTTTTTATGTCCAAGGAAAAAGAAATCAAGTGTTATTGTTCTTGCTTCTTTTTAGTTCTTCTAACTGTAATTTCAAAATGTAAAGTTCCACAGGAATAACCAATGGCAACTTTCTTGTAGCAAAGATGGCTGTCTATTAACCTAAATCATTTCCTCTTCCTTCTGGGCACAAAGCTGGACCACATTTCCCAGCTTCCTGGTAGCAATGTGGTCTCCTAATAGCCACATGGCTGATTTCCACAGCCAGTGAAATATGAGCAGGAGGGATATGTGCCCCTTCCAGGCCTGTCCATAAAACCCTCCCTCTGGCCATCATCCATATCCTCCCCTCCCCCAGCACTTACATTCAGGTCATTGATCCATTTTGAGTTGATATTTGTAAATGGTATGTGTAAGTTTATTTGGGCTGCTATAACAAAACACCACAAACTGGGTAGCTTATAAACAACAGAAATTTATTTCTCACAGTTATGGAGGCCGGGAAGTCCAAGATCGAGGCGCTAGCAGATTTGATGCCTGGGGAGGAACAACTTCCACTTCCTAGTACACAAAATGGTGTCTTCGTGCTATATCCTTCTATGTGGAAGGGACATGGCAGCTCTCTGGGGACTCTTCTATAAAGGTACTAACTCCACTCGTGAGGGTGAAACCCTCCCAAATGCCCCATCTTGTAATTACCATAACACTGGTGATTAGGTTTCAACATATGGATTTTAGGGAGAAAGAAACATCCAGACCATGGCATGGTGTTAGGTACGAGTCCAACTTCATTCTTTTGCATATGGATATCCAGCTATCTGCTATCTATTTGTTGAAAAGTCTATTCTTTCTCCCATTGAACTATCTTGGCACTCTTGTCAAAGATCAACTGACCACAAATGTGAAGGTTTATTTTTGGACTCACAATTCTAACCCACTGATCTATGTGTAGATTCTTATGCCAGTACGATTACTGTAGTTTTTAAATTCGATTACTGCAGTTTTTAAATTGGGAAATTTGAGTCCTCATACTTTGTTCTTTTTTCCCAAGATTGTTTTGGCTAGTCTGGGTCCCTTGGATTTTCATATGAATTATAGGATCAACTTGTCAATTTCCAAAAATAAATCAGCTAGGATTTTAGTAGGGATTGTGTTGGATCTATAGATCAATTTGAGAAGTACTGCCATCTTAACAATGCTAGGCCTTCCATTTTATTCTTTTTGATACTAAAGTAAATGGAATTGTGTTCTTTATTTCATATTTAGTCTGTTCATTGCTACTGTATAGAAATAAAATTTATTTTTGTGCACTGTTGTGTTCTATAACCTTACTGAACTCATTTATTCATTCTAATTGTTTTTTAGTGGATTCCTTTTCTATATTTTATATATATATACATATATATAAGAACTATATATCTGTCATGTCATCTGCAAACAAAGATAATTTTACTTCTTTCTTTCCAATCTAGATGCCTTTTATTTTATTTTATTGTCTAACTGCCTTGGCTAGAACTTTCAGGACAATGTTAAATAAAACTGGTAAGTACTGAGAGCAGCATCCTTTTCTTGCTCCTGATCTTGGAGAGAGGGCATACAGTTTTTCACCACTAAGTATGATGTTAGCTGTAGGTTTTGCATAGATGCCCTTCATCAGGAGAAAAAGGAATGAATTTTAGGATGCCGCTGTCAAGGCTTTAGTGGTATTTACAGGGAAGCCTTGTTTGAGACCTGAGCCTTGCCATGAAATGATAAATAGCAGAGAACCCCTAATGGCTGACTTCTAGGAAAAATGCCAATTAGAGAAATGAAACTTCATTTAACTGACTGAGATGCTCTTGAGAAAAATGAGAAATTCAAGACACTCCAGATATGAAAAGATGCTCAACACCATTAATCATTAGGGAAATGCAAGTCAAAACCATAATGAGATACCACTTCATACCTACTAGGATAGCTATAATTTTTAAAAATGGAAAATAAGTGTTGTGAAGAATATGGAGAAACTGGAACCCTTGTACATGGCTGGTGAGAATATAAAATGGTGCAGTTGCTGTGGAAAACAGTTTGGAGGTTCCTCAAAGAGTTAAGCACAGAACTACCATATGACCTAGCAATTCTACTCCTGGGTATATACTCGTAAGAATTGAAAGCAGGAACTCAAACAGATACTTGTATGCCATTGTTCATTGTATCATTATGTACAACTGTACTAAAATAGCCAAAAGGTGGAAATAATCTAACAGTCCATCAACAGATGGATAAATGGATAAACAAAATGTGGTGTATATATACAATGGAATATTATTGCCATAAAAAGGAATGAGGTTTTGATACATGCTATAACATAAGCCTAAAAAACATCATGCTAAGTGAAATAAGCCAGATACAAAAGGAAAAATAAAGGTATGATTCTACTTACATAAAATGTCTAGAATAGGCAACTTCATAGAAACAGAAAGCAGAGTGAAAGTTAACAGAGGCTGGAAGAAGAGGGGAAAGGAGTTATTGCTTAATGAGTACAGAATGTCTGTTTGGAGTGATGAAAACATTTAGGCAATTGATAGTGGTGGTTGCATCACACTGTGAATATAATTGTTGCAAATTGTACACTTAAAATGGTTAAAGTGGCAAATTTTGTTACATACATTTTGCCAGACTAAAAAAATATTTTTATAAAGAAGCTCCAAGGGGTTCCACAACAAAATGGTGAGCACTCTGGACTCTGAATCCAAAAAAAGAAGCTCCACAGCTATTTCTATGCCTATATTTTTACCATCTTTATAATCATAGCAATGTTTTGGTGCTCTTTTCCAGGGAAAACTCTGTGACCTTAGTCATGTCCCTGCGTATATAGCAGAAGATCCTCTTGTTAGGTACTGTGACTACTCATTTACCTATAAGCCAAGAGCTTTACACAGTCCTTAACCTTTATGGATGTATCACTGAAGTGACGTAGGTAACTGTGTTCTGCCCTCTGTTCTTGAAAGTACTGATGCTGGAAATCCTCCCGAGTCAAGCAGGGTTCTTACTTGCAAGCCACAAACACCAAATCTGATTTACTTGGGCAAAGAAGGGGGTGGTTAAAAGGCTACAAGGCAGCTCATATATGCTCTAAAAGGTCTAAGGAACCAGGCTTAGCCGTCATGCAGCAAGAAGAAATGTCCAAAATCACATGTAGAGCTGTTCCAGCAAGGAGGCACAGCACTGTTGCAGCCACCCTAAGCAGAGTGGATTCCGCACAGTACCTACATCTTGGGGTCACTAACTTCCAGTTCAAAGTTTAGAGTAGAAGGTTATTACTGGCACAATACAGATCATGCATCCATGTCCATGCCCCAGAAGCAAGGAAGGCTGGGAAGGGACTATCTGCATTGTCAGCTTCTATAATGGGAGGGAGCTTCCATCACATGAGGTGGAATTCTTTGAATATTGGGATTCTCCAAATTCCACCACGTGAGGTGAGATTCTCTGAATACCAGAAAGGGGGTTAGGTGTTCAGTGATCAAATAGAGTGACTCATGTGCACTGTACCATATCTTCAAGCAAACCAGTGTGCAAAATTAGCGATTTAAGCTAAGTATGCCTATAAAAGGGGGAAGCAGCACAACCCAAAATACCAAGTAAGCAAGAGCTCAGACATTTGGAGGAGCCACGAGGAGCTGAGTATTGTTAAAGTGGAGAAGAGAGCAGTGGGGAAGAGCTGCATGATTTCACAAAGGGCCTACAAAGCCACACTAAAATCTGGACTTTAATCCTGAAAATGGTGGAGAGGCAGGGGAGGCTTCTAAGGAGAGAATCAGATGAGATTTGTATTCCAGAATAATCTTAGCTGCAGAATGGATTAGAGAGCATCCAGACTGGGGAGCCTAGATGCCAGTTAAGAACATGCTGTAGCAATTCAAGCATGAAATGAGGAGGGCCTGATCTAAGACTATGCACAAGGCATTGAGTGGAGAGGAACTGGGTGAGGTGAAACGGCTGCCTGCATGGTAGCTGTTTGAATATGGGGAGTGAGGGTAACCCCACGTCATGGTTAAGATCAGGTGGATGGTGACAGATGAACTTATCTTTGGATTGCTGAGTTTGAGATCACTGGGTAACATTCAAGTGGAAGCAACCTGGGTAAATAGTTACACAAGTGAACACACAATATGAGGTATTACAAGTAAACTTGAAGCAAGCCATGGAGTAGACAAGCTCACCCAGGGGCTACAGTAGATACCATGGTGTAGATGAGCTTGCCCAGAGCTACAGTGGAAGCCATGGTGTAGATGAGCTCACCCAGGGAGTAAATGAAGGACAGAAGAGGACTGGGAAGGAATCCTAAGAAGGAGTAGCCCAGTAATAAGCTCAGGAACAAGATCGAGAAGGAACATCCAAAGAGGTAGGAAGAAAACTGGAAAACAAACCTCTCATAGCCGCCAAAGAATAAATTTCCAGAATGAATTGAGTCGCTCACTTCAAACAACCATGTTCATGTTTATTTATCCTCCCATTTATAAACCAGGATCATGTTTATTTATCCTCCCATGCTTTTGTTTCAGCACTGCTCACACAAAGATAAAATTTCAAGTTTCTATAATGGCTGTGTGAAAATGTTTCTGATTAAGAGTACGTTTTCTACCCACGTTTGAAGACCTGGATTTCTGAAGGAAAAAATCCAAAGAAAATTTTAGGAAACAGTTTTGTCAAATTTCTAACTCAGTACTCTTTAGCTCCCTCAACCCCACCTTTCCCGTGTCGACTCTGAGACCTGACTATGAAGTGGTGACTGCGGCATGGCTGAAACAGTCCCTACATTATAGTCCACCCCACGGCACTCACCTGGCCTGGCCCTAGAGAACAGGAAGGTTGCCCCAAGATGCTTCCCTCCTTCTCCAAGTGCCCTGTGCAATGATCGTGTGTCGTGCAGATGCGCCAGGGGTAAAAGGGAGAGGGAGAGGGAAAGGGAACATGGATTCCCTCATGTGGGCGATCCACAGACATGGGTTTCTAGCTCATCCAATCATCCACTGGGCTCCTCCTGCCTATTTCACAGGTACTTTAGACTCTGCAGCACCACACTTCTAAGTACTCAAGCTAGAAACCTACAGTCACTCATGATATCCCTCACCCTTAACACACAGCATATTCAACAACCCACTGAGAACTCTGATACTGCTTCCAACACGTGCCTCACCAGAAGAGCCTCTGCTGGCCCTGGCTCAATCTACCAGGCTGAGCCGTCTGGCTGGCTCAGGACCACTGTAGCTACCACTCTGACACCTCTAAAACATCCTCCATGCTGAGTTTGAGTGACAACCATCCCCTACGCTGAGGGAGACAGGGGTCATTTTGGTTTTTCAAACTGCCAATGTGATAACATCACCACCACAGCCACACTCCTATCCCTTACCCCACCCTGATCGATGACTGCCTAAGGCTCGTAAGTGAAGAAAAAGTGTCCTCAATGTGGCCTGTGCAGCCAGGTCGTCTGCCAGTCATGTCCTCTTCAGCCCCATACCACATTCTTCCCGGAGCAGGAGTAACCTCCTCTCTACCCAAAGCACCCCCTCCACAGTCCCTCATCCCCATCTCTCACTCCAGGCTCCAGGCTAGTGGCCACGACTCAAAAACACCTTCTCTCAGACTCTTGGCAAGGTCATGTCACCCTGCTCTACACCCCAGTCATTTTATATTTATCTGTGTGACTATCTGGTGCTTTATGTCCACACTAGATGAAGCTCCAAAGCCAAGGACCAAGGCTGCTTCCACTCAGCCACAACACAAGGTGTGGTGAGCACGCAAATATCTGCTAGGTGAGTGCCCCCCAGGAGCCACAGTCAACTCCATGGTCAGAGGCCAGTGAATTTCCCTATCCCCACAAAGCACTTTTACCACGTTTGGGAAGTATCATAAAGGAAATAGAGTTATTAAGTAGGAAAAGATATCTTGTCTTTCTTCTCTCTTCTTTCCAAGTTCCCAAAATAAACTTATAAGTGGGGGTAGAAGGAGAAGGGAGCGGATGCAGTTAGGAAGAGCAGAGATCCCGTTTTAAAATTTGCTCCACTCCACTGAAAGTTTTTCCTATTCTGTTTTAAATATCAAAATGCCAGCAATTTATAAGAAATCTAATCAAAGTTGGTCACTTTGATCCTTAGGTTTTTGGGAAATCATTCCTTCTAAATCCAAGGATCTGCTGCCACTGTAATGTATCATCATCTCTTCACTTGGGATTTATTTATATAACTTGCTTTATAACAGTTATCACTCCTATCTTCAAATGATGACATTTAATATTTTCCAGCACATTCACATAACATACTTAGAAAGTATTAAGTAAAAAACTCATTAAAATCAGCAGACTTAGAGAAATAAAACCAATTGAATGATGGAAATGATGAAGCCTTAAAAAAAACTGCCAACTTATCTCTTTAGTCAGGGATATGACTGACATATGGACTGTAAAATTACCTTTCCCATTTTAGATGCACTTTCAGAATTAACAACACACTATTAATTGTCCTGTTCAGGCACCAAACCTTTAAATATCTTCATATTTAATTAATCTCTCTAATTAACCACCATTTTGACAGTTTCTTCTCTGGATTTAGAGATGCAATATTTATGATTATTTTTGTGATGCTAGAAACAGTACATCTGTGGAGTATCACAGCTCACCGCCAGCCATCTAGAAGCATCAGCATGCCCACCAACACAGCAATATGAAATGATTAACTAACAAGTCAGAGAAAAAATTCCTAAAAAAGCACCATAGCTGGGAAACAATTTCAACATCCTGGATGACTGAACAAAAAATAAATTGAGAGAATGTACTGTATAATTTATACAAAATTTAGACAGAGGCAAAACAAAATGGCAATAGAGGTCAAGGAAAGTGGTTACTTTGGGTTGCTGGTAACTGAAAAGGGCATGAAGGGGCTTCTGGTAAAATGTCCTATGTCTCACAAATGTGTTCACTGCCTGAAACTTCACACTGAGCCTGACGCTTATAATCAGTATCTATACGTATGCTACATTTTAATAAAAGTTCTTAAAATATTTTGAACACTTACTTTAAATACTCTATAAATATTATGGAATATAGCATCTATATTCTTATTCCAGCCCTAACTTAAATAGGAAGTAACAGAGGTCGCCTAAATTCTCTTATGGTCTAAAATAATATCTAATTTACTGTTGGACTTCAAAAGTCCAAATAGAAAAACACTGTATGTTTATAAAATGTATACATGTATATGCATATATACAGCACATACAATGGACATAATACACATACACACACACCATGCTGCTTTTTAATGTCTTGAGGCAAAGTTACACAGGATTTAAATCACATATTTATAAGTGTGAGCACATGTGGTACTTGTTTATCCATTCTTGTGATACTTCACTTAGAAGAATGGGCTCCAGCTCTATCCAGGCTAATATAAAAAGTATTAGCTGACCATTTTTTTTATGGATGAGTAATACTCCATGGTATACATATACCACATTTTATTAATCCACTCATGCATTAATGGGCACTTGGGTTGTTTCCACACCTTTGCAACTGTGAATTCTATGTACTACTATGAACATTTGAGTGCCAGACATGGTGGCTCATGCCTGTAATCCTAGCACTATGGGAGGCCGAGGTGGGAGGATCGCGGGAGGTCAGCAGTTCAAGACCAGCCTGAGCAAGAGCGAGACCCGGTCTCCACTAAAAATAGAAAGAAATTAGCTAGACAGCTAAAAATATACAGAAAAATTAGCCAGGCATGGTGGCGCATGCCTGTAGTCCCAGCTACTGGGGAGGCTGAGACAGAAGGATTGCTTAAGCCCAGGAGTTTGAGGTTTGCTGTGAGTTAGACTGACGCCACAGCACTCTAGCCTAGGCAACAGAGCAAGACTCTGTCTCACAAAAAAAAAAAAAAAAAAAAAATTTGAGTGCCGATATCTTTTTTATAGACCATCTTTTTTTTCTCCTTTGGGTAAATACCCAGTAGTGGGATTGCTGGATCAAATGGTAGTTCTATTTTTAGTTCTTTGAGGTATCTCCATATTACTTTCCATGGAGATTGTACTAATTTGCACTCCCACCAGCAGTGTATGAGTGTTCCTGTCTCTCTGCATCCACACCAACATTAGTTGTTTTGGGACTTTTAGAAAAAAGCCATTTTCACTGGAGTTAAGTGATACCCCATTGGGCTTTTGATTTGCATATCGCTGATGATTAGAGACGCTGAGCATTTTTTCATATGTTTGTTGGCCATCAGTCTGTCTTCTTTTGAAAAGTTTCTGTTCATGTCCTTTCACCACTTTTTAATGGGGCTGCCTGATTTTTTCTTGATTTTCCTGAGTTCTATATAGATTCCAGTTACCAGCCCTTTATCAAATATGTAACATGCAAATATTTTCTCCCATTCTGCAGGTTGTCTATGTGCTCTGATAATAGTTTTGTTAGCTGTGCAGAATCTTTTTCATTTGATTAGGTCCCAATTATTTATGTTTCTTGTTGCTGTGATTGCTTTTATTGTCTTCTTCATAGATTCTTTGCCTAGGCCGATGTCTATAAGAGTTTGTCCAACATTTTCTTCTAGAATTCTTATTGTTTCATGCCTTAGGTTTACATCTGTTATCCATCGTGAGTGGATTTTTGTGAGAGGTGAGAGATGCGGATCCTGTTTCAGTCTTCTACCTGTGGCTATCCAACTTTCCCAGCACTATTTATTGAATAAGGATTCTTTTCTCCAGGGTATATTTTTGTATGCTTTGTCAAAGATCAGATGGCAATATGAGGACAGTTTTATAACTAGGTTCTCAGTCTTGTTCCATTGGTCCATGTTCCTGTTCTTGTGCTAGTACCATGCTGTTTGGTTACTATAGCCTTGTAATATAACATGAAGTCGGTAGATGGATGCCTCCTAATTTGTTCTTTTTGCTTAAGGTTGTTTTGGCTATATGGGGTCTTCTCTGGTTCCATATGAAGCATAAGATTATTTTTTCTAGATCTGTGAAAATAATGTTGGTATTTTGATAGGGATTACATTGAATCTGTAGATCACTTTGGCTAGTACAGACATTTTAATAATACTGATTCTGCTGATCCATGAGCATGGTATGGTTTTCCATCTGCTTACCTTCTCTGCAATTTCTTTCCTCAGTGTTTTATAGTTCTTCTCCCTATATAGATCTCTCACCTCCTTAAATATATTCCTAAGCATTTTACTTTCTTTGATGCTATTTTGAAAGGTACTGCATCTTTGATTTGATTCTCAGCTTGACTGTTCTAGCGTATGTGAAAGCTACTGATTTCTGTGCATTGATTTTGTATCCTGAAACTTTGCTGAATTCATTTATCAATTCCAAGAGTCTCTTGGTTGAATCTTTGGGGTTTTCCAGATATAATATCATATCATCAGCAAAGAGTGATAGTTTGACCTCTCCCTTCCCCATTTGGATAGCCTTGATTTCCTTCTGTTGTCTGATTGCTCTGGCTAGGACTTTCAGCACTATGTTGATTAGAAGTAATGATAGTGGGCAACCTTGTCTGGTTCCAGTTGCAAGTGGGAATGCTTTCGAGTTTTCCCCATTCAGTATGATGTTGGCTGTGGGTTTATCGTATATGGCTTTAATAATTTTAAGGTATGTCCCACTATGTCTATTCCATTAAGAGTTCTTATCATAAAAGGGTGTTGAATTTTGTTGAATGTCTTTTCTGCGTCTATTGAGAGGATCATATGGTCTTAGCTTCTGCTTTATACAATGAATTACATTTATAGATTTGCAACACTTATGTGCACATATGGAAGTAACATTCACCGGATGTCTGGCAGGTGAGGGGGAGGAGAGGATGGGTAAATTCACACGTAACGGGTGTGGTGCATGCTGTCTGGAGGTTGGGCACACTTGTAGCTCCGATTCAGGAGGTGCAAAGGCAATATATGTAACCAAAGCATTTGTACCCCTGTAATACTCTGAAATAAAAAAAATAAATAAATCACAAATTTATGGATTTATCTGTGTAATGGATTTCTAAGAAAAGGTTTTCACATTTTGTTCAATGGCTGTCCATATATTTATAAAAATTCTATTTCAAAATGCCCCTTATGCAATTAAGCTATTACAACATGTCTAGCATGCTACTTACAGATGATATATTAGAGGTTTACTACTATGTTAACAAGAATAGATTTTGTAGGAAACTAGGTATAAATCAGAATAAGTATGATAATTTAAATAATAAAAATGCTGTACACTAAACAGAAGGTGAAGTACTCTTCTTTAGGTCATAAGTGAATATATCAGTAATATATTTAAATTGCCTGAAAACACCAAAATGAATTCAATTTTTTCCCCAGATAAAAAACTATTATATTACTACAAAGTTCTGGATTCCCATAGGATAATGGAACCATCTAAATTCAAATTTCTCCATATATCCTCCAAAACCAAAACCAACCAAACAAAAACAGATCAATAAGAAAACAAATGAAACTAACCATTCTTCCTGTCTACCACATAACTAGCAAATAGAAAATGGCATGAATGTCATGTCACATGAAAAAGGGAAATAAACACCCAAATCCAGCAAGACCAGATCCAGAGCCCATATCTAAGTGGGAAATCAAGTCAGACACTACAGAAAAAAGTAGAGAAGGAGAGAGAGATTTAGTGGTATTGGAACACAGATAAAATCACCCCTAGAAAGAGAAATTTTCATCTTAGCGAGGACCACTGTGAAAAGGTCTAAGAACTGATGGATCAGAGGTCTCCAGGTAAATCAAAAGGACAGAGCTTCAGTGTCTCTAATCATCAGGGAAATGCAAATCAAAAACACAATGAGATATCACCTAACTCCAGTGAGAATGGCTTTTATCAAAAAGTCCCAAAGCAACAGATGCTGGAGTGGATGAAGAGAGAAAGGAACACTTATACACTGTTGGTGGGACTGCCAACTAGTTCAGCCTCTATGGAAAGCAGTATGGAGATACCTCAAAGAACTAAAGGCAGAACTACCATTTGATCCAGCAATCCCACTACTGGGTATTTACCCCAAGGAATAAAAGACATTTTATTACAAAGACACTTGCACTCAAATGTTTCTAACAGCACAATTCACAATTGCAAAGATATAGAAACAATCCATCAACACATGAGTGGATTAATAAAATGTGGTATACCGTGGAGTACTACTTGGCTACAAAAAAAAAATGGTGAACTAATAACTTTCGTAACAACCTGGATGGAACTGGAGACCATCCTCTTAAGTGAAGTATCGAAAGAATGGAAAAACAAACACCACATGTACTCACTATTAAATTGGAACTAAATGATCAACACTCATGTGTACATATGGAAGTAAAATTCAATGGACACCAAGCAGGAGGGAAGGGGCAATGGGTAAATTCACATCTAACAGGTACAATACACACTATCTGGGTGATAGACACACTTATAACTTTGACTCAAACTGTACAAAAGTAATTCATGTAACCAAAACATTTGTACACCCATAATATTCTGAAATTAAAACAAAAAAATAAAAGACAAAGCTTGAAAAATACACAGAACCAGATGTGGCTATTTTAAGAAGATACTGTTTTGGTGGGGGCTTGGTGAGGAGGGAAGGATTACATGGATGGCTCAGGTGTCTCCCGGAGGCTGGTGATTATGGGAAAAAATAAAGCAAAAGGTAGAAATTAAGAGTCCCCAAGACACAAGAACGATACGTTACTCACACTTCTCACCACAAAGATAGTACCCATTAAAGAAATAACATTTTACTATACCCGGAGAAAGGAATGCAAGCAAAGAAACTGAGTAAGCCACCCAAACCTCTTAACCTCGCCAACTAGAACTGGTCTACTGTTTCTGGTCTAGGAAAATTTCAAAATGAATTTTAAAATGGCAGAAAAGATCTATACAAAGTTATTATGAAAACAGACATTGAGAATCAAGGAATTTCAGTTTTTGGTTTTGATCCTCAGCAAAGTAAAAACAAACAAATAAATACCAAGCAAACAAACAAAACATGAACCAGCTGAAAAGTATAACTCAATAACCAAACCTGAATTAAATAACCTTAAATAAGCATTTAATACATAAAAAACTTCAAATAAGAAATTCAAAAACTCAGAACAATTAAACCATAAATAAACAAAAAAAGGAGATGTGAAATGAAAGTGACTAAACTCAGTAAAGAAACTGAAGAAAAAGATAAAATCGTCTTAGAAATAGTGACTAAACTACAAAGTGGAAAGGGAGAAAGGAATGCAAAAGAATATATAATAGGGGGAATTAAAGAAAGCCTTGAAAAGCCAGGAGGAGAAAAAAAAAATAAAGATATCAAAATGAAAGAAAATGATTAATAAAGAAGACAGGCAAAGGATATCCAACATACATATAGTTGAAGACCCTGAATAAAAACAAAACGATAAAATACAACTAATATTAGAAACTATAATTTAAGGAATAAAGAAGGCCTGAAACTACATTTGGAAGGGTTCATGTATATCTGTGATCCAGACCAGTCAACTCTGAGACATATGCCTATAAAACTTTTGTATTTTAAAGACAAAATTTAAAAATTAATGATGAAAACCCAGGTCTTCAAATAAAATGACCAAGTCACTTGCAAAAGGAAGAAAAGAGTGACATCAGAGTTTGACAGCAACAAAGCAAGATACAGTGGAGTAGCGTTTTTAAGAAACTTCGAAAAATCTAAACCCCCATTTTTTAAAATCTAGCCAAGTTATCCTTCAAGTATAAATGCTAAAGAACTTGATGTAGAACTTATGTTCAAGAATTTAAGAATTCTTCCTGAGAAATCTTCTGTTACTCAAAGTGGGGTTCATGGCCCACAGCATCTGTACCATCTAGAGCTTGTTAGGAACAAGAATATAGGTGCCACCCAAGAGGCCCAGCCAGGTGATTAGCACGTACATTATTGTTTGAGAAGTATATGAGAGAATAAGTTTCATAGAGGTGAATAAGCTTCAAAGAGGTGAATTGGGAAACTTTAGCAATATAACTGGTGTAAAGCAATAAAGAGATTTAATCATATATCTAGGATTTAAAAAAAGATATATGTAAATGTTAAGTATTCTGACAAAGTAGAAATAATACAACTAAAATAATAAGATGAGAAGAGATAAAGGAGAAAGCAGAATACATTAATTGTCAAACAGATAACATATAATCAAAGGATATTATTTTAAACTGATAAACCAAATAGTAGAAACCTAAGTAAAGGCAAAGGAAAGTAAGGGCATTATAGAAGGTAAAACTATAGAGGTACAAAACTTTTCTAAATACTGCACCCCTCCAAAAGAGTAAAAAGACAGACTATACAAAGAAACACAGTAAATATAACACGAAATATTAGTATATATAACATAAATAACATGCTGAGACCATAGTCTGAATCTCAATTAATACAAATGCGAAAGAAAAATATTTCAAACTGTCTTGCAAAACAAAATCCAATTCTATGATGCATACAAGAGACACACCTAAATCAAAGTGATTCAAAGAGGCTAAGATAAACTAGGAAAAAATAGAAATTAAAAACACAGGGGAATACAATCCTATTATCAAAGTGGAATTAAGGTCAAATCACATCAAAAATAACAAGAAATGCTTTTATAATCTTAAAGGTCACAATTCAAAATGAAAATGTAGCAGTTATAAATCTCTATGCACCAAATAACACAGTAACTACATTCATAAACCAGAAACTACAATAGATGCTTTGTAACAGGAACACACTATTTAATTGGAGACTTTAACATCACTCTTAAACCAAAACAAGTGGATAAAAAGTAATAATTTTAAAAATATAAACACTACATTTAATAAGGTAGAGGTTATATAGGTTATATATGTTTTACACATAATATATTACATATAGAATATATAACTTACATTTGTTATATCATACATAATATATATGTTATACGTAAGAAGTATATATAGGCATAAAATAGATATGCAGCAGAATCCTTAACTGCAGTTTCGCTTTCTATGGTCTCAGTTACCCATGGTCAACTGTGATGCAAAAATATAATAGTATTTTGAGAGAAAGAGAGAGATACCACATTCACATAATTTTTATTACAGTATATTGTTATAATTGTTCTATTTTATTATTGTTGCTGTTAATTTCTTACTGTACACAATTTATAAATTAAACTTTATCATAGGTGTGTATGTATAGGAAAAAACATAGTATATACATAGGGTTCAGTACCATCCATGATTTCACACATCCACTGCTGGTCTTGCAACAATCCCCCACAGATAAGGGGGTACTACTATATATATATATATACACAAATAAAACATTATCATACACTGATAGATAATTGGGAACATACCTTTTCCTCAAGTACACGTAGAACATTTAAAAAACGAATCCTATGTTAGGTCATAGAAAATGTCTCAAACTCAAAAGGCATGTTGTTAGATCATTAAATATGAAACATCCTATTTCAAATCAAAAGAATAGTTTATTATACCTCAAACAAGAAGCATACATTAATCATAGTATGCACCTAAACTATGGACACAGTTTTGCCATCTTAATGGTTATCTTGTTTATGCCAGCAGCGAAGAAGCCTGGAGAGTGAGTGGTGATGAAACCGTGAAAAGCATTTTCCACAGCTTGTTGAGAATTAAACATTTTTCCTTGCAAGAAGTGGTCCAAAGCCTGGAAGAAGAGATAGTCAGTTGGCGCAAAGTCTGGTGAATACAGTGGATGACAGGGAGTTTCCAAGTCCAGCTATTGTAGTTTGAGCAGCATTGTTTCTTGCGACGTGGCCTTGCAAGAGGATTGGCCTATCTCTATTGACCAATCCAGCTGCTTAATCACAAGCATCCTCATCATTTTGTCTAATTGGTTGCAGTAGATCTACTGTAATTGATTGACCAGGTTTCATGAAGCTGTAGTGGATAACACCAGCACTGAACCACCAAACAGACACCATTAGCTTTTTTTAATGAATATTTGGTTTTGGACTGTGTTTCGGGACTTCATATTTATCCAACCATTGTGCTGAACGCTTGTGATTGTCAAAAAGAATCCATTTTTCATCACAGTAACAATATGGTATAGAAATGATTCACCTTTATGTCGTGACAGCAAAGAAAGGCAAGTTTCAAGAGGATTTCTCTTCAGCTGCCTGTTTAATTCACGCGGTACCCATCTATCCAGCTTCTTTACCTTGCCAATTTGTGTCAAATGGACCAATATTGTTGGAACGATAACGTCAAACCTTGCTGCTAATT
This sequence comes from Lepilemur ruficaudatus, assembly GCA_963574885.1. NCBI lineage: Eukaryota > Metazoa > Chordata > Mammalia > Primates > Lepilemuridae > Lepilemur > Lepilemur ruficaudatus. The sequence goes on from CAUYRT010018776.1 coordinate 29,959, forward strand.
CACACATAGGCCGATACAGATTCACTTCCAATATAGCTTTCAGCTCATCATAATCCACCTTGGTCTTAGGTTGCCCACGTGGCTCATTTTCAAGATTAAAATCACCACAATGGAACTTCTCTAACCACTAACGTACTGTGCGTTCATCAGCCAGATCCTTCCCAAACACTTCATTGATATTGCAAGCTGTCTGCACTGCACTGGTTCCACAATAGAACTCATATTGGAAAATAACACAAATTTTGACTTATGCATGCTTTCACAAAAATTGCCCTAAAAATTTTTTTGAAAGATAATCACAAGCCAAAACGTTCATTTGAAAGACTGAGGATGTACCATCACAAAAAAAAAAAAAAAAAAAAAAAGTGTCAAAGTGACACGTCAGATACATTAACTGTCAAACTTGTACTTAAGGAAATCGAACATTTCATACTTAACAACCTAATATGTATCTAAAAGGCCAAACTTGAGTATTCTTTCAACTAAAACTTGAATGTGCAATATTATTAGTAATCTCTAGGAAAAAAGACAAAAAATAAGTCTCTGGTCACCCATATAGGTATCTAACTTTTGACTATGTTCAGATGCTTCTTAACTAATATTTAATTATTTTGAAAATAAAACAAAATGACAGATTCTCAAGAACTAACCTACTTTTTTTTAAAGCCAACTTTTCCACTTTGGAGAAACATTTTTAAATTTCAAAATATTAAAGGGGTACAAAATGTTTTTGTTACATGGACAAATTTAAAATGCTTTAGTCAGGACTGTAAGTGTGCCATTACCTATTGTTCATTGTACCTGTTAGGTAGGTTTTTACTCCTTCCCTCGTCCCCCCACCCCCCTTCTTGATTTTCAACAATTTTTACTTCGGAGAAATATTTTTAACAGTCTTTAAATTATGAGTCCTTACTTATGCTTTACCCAAAGAATTCACCAAGATCTCTATCCTTTTAATATTGGTTTGTAAGTTATTCCAGCTCTTCCAAATTGTTTTATGAAAATGAAGACAAAACACGGGACTCTCATGACTCATAAAATTCTCTATCTTCTAATGTCTATGGCTGCATTTTTTTGCATTAATATTTTAAAATATGAAAAGAAAAGTTATTGTACTATATTTCTGCTAATTGTTATAAAAATATATATAGGTCTCTAAAATGAAAACACAATGTGTAATCTCATAATTCATCATTAGCATGATAATTAAAAACATAATGAAAGAGCTGACAGCACTGTCACAAGTCCAGTGATGCTTCATCCAATAAACAGAAACTCTCATCACTAAGAGTCACCATCAACATGTCCCCAAGCAAGCCACCTGCCCATTCATCTGCCAGCCCCATGTGTGACATCAACTGTACCTTGCCAACAAAAATAATGAATCACAAGCAGCTAGGAAGAAAGTCTCAAATATCCCCTAAAACTATTAATAATGCAAAGGGGTTAAAGGTCCAACAGTCAAAAGCAGAGAAGACTTAGACTCTCTAAACAAAGAGGCAATAGTAACTGGTGCTTTGATAATTACAAATGCTTTGCCTTTGCTTAAACTTCCTACATTTAATGGCTCAAAATTATTCCCAAGGATTTTGGGGGCGGGGGGAGCCATCATCAGTGACTTGCCAGCCTTGCTCAGTTTAGAACTAATATTACACTAATACAGGCATATATGTATATTGAGGAAGGAGTAGATAGAAATAGCCTGACTAGGTTCTTGGAAATCCCAATTTTATAAAGAGGGCTATATAATAATTCAGCCAGTATAATAGTGAGTCCTTAATTAATGACTCCCACAGACATCTCTCTATTTTAAGGGATACGCAAAATTATCAAAACAAAATTATTATGTTTTTATACTTTTTTATATCATAAAAGAGAATTAACTTTGTTGATGTACAGTTTTATGACATTTAACATGTGCATAATTTCATATAACTACCACCATAATCAGGTGCAGAATAGTTTCTTCACCCCAAAAAATCCCTCATGCTATATCTTTATAGTTACATGAAACAAAATTAATTTTCATGCATATTACTTTAATGCTTTTTACCATGGAAGAGTAAAGCAAAACAACAAAAACAATCCCTCCAAAACATGTGAGAATCACTGACCCAGGGATTCAAACACCCAGTGCCATGGTAAAGTTTATGTTCCTTTTTCATTCTAAGTGAAGAGGAAAACTCACAGGAAACACATGCCCTGTTGCAAAGGCATACATAATTCCTTACTTAGTTGTCCCTGTTGTGCACAGGGACAAACGTCTTTTGTATTCTCTTTGTGGCCTCTATGGCAAGACCAGGGCCTGAATCCAGGAGAAGCTCAATATACCTCTGCTCACTCCCAAGCAAGATACAGCCCAAGACTTCATTAAAACAGTCTGAGAAGAATCAAACTAGCCTAAAATAGATGACTGTTGGCAGAAAAGAGATGGCAACACATTTTAGATGATGGCAATGAGAAGCATGTTGTCAGGTGAAAGGAAGAGGAAAGCTGAAGGATATGTCAGGGTGAGAGAGAAAAAGAAATGTAGCAAAAAATGGGAGTGAGAAAGGGGTCAAAAACTGGAAGGTTAAGGCAAGTTCATTCAAAGAACCTATGACTAAAGCTAAGCCACACCCCCACCTCCAAGTAGTTCTCCTCAAAATAAATTATTTGAAGTAGAATTTATAGGTCCAAGAGTATACCTATTTTATATTTGTTTAAATTTTATGAAGTTTATTTTAAAAAAGAAAAACTCAAAAACCCCCTAATCCAATGCACTTTTGTTGAATTATACTGCTAAAACTGATTCTTATTCCATAGTTTCACGATTAACTGTTTAAACAGGCTTTGGCCTTAAGAGCAGTAAAGAAATTCATTCTTACTAAAAAATTATAATAAATGCACAAAAAGATAGCTCCTTGGCTTTGACCTCAATCCAATCCTGGTACTAGCCTTGGCAAAAAGCAGACAAAAATTTGTTATTCATAAGCAACTCTTGCTCTTGCTAAGTGGTAGGTGAAACTGATCCAAATCTGAAATAATAAGCACACCAATCATTTCACCTCCACCTGTCATTTATTCAAGATGCAAGAATTTCTTATTCTGAAAAGGTCAAAAACTGCTTTGTAAAATACCATTCAAGTTATAAATTCTAAAGTTCAACAGAGATGTCTTACATATGCGTTCCTTTACATTAGAAAATTTTTTTAAATTGCTAATAGCACTCTTATTTTTACTAAAGAGCTAGATGTAAAACAAATTCACTAAATTCTACTCATGAATTAATGCTTAGGAATCATTATTCTTATATATATTTGTTTATCTGAATGTCCCTGGAAGAATATATAAGAAACCAATCACACTGCCTCCAAAGAAGGGAATTTGTTGACTGGGAGACAGAGATAGAGGGTCTTATCACTGTTTTTGAGCCTTGTGAGTTTTGAATCATGTAAACACATTACTATTCAAAGAATAAATACATAAAATTTTTAAAGAGAAGATAATTATTTCTGTAAGAGAACACCTTTCTAGTTTCTATATGCTATCAGCTAGCAACAACAAAAATGAAACTATCAAAAGACACCATCAGATAGGAATACTTGGGAATGGTTCTTTCTCCCAATAGGTGAAATGGCCAACTGAATACCTTCTGCCGTTTTCAGAACTGTGTGCGTGTTGTGCGCGTGTGTGCACGTGCGCGCGCGCACGCATATGTGTGTATGAGCAGCCATGTCTCTGAAGGGTACAATCGCCTGACTCAGACAATACTTCTGACAACATTAATGCACAGAGAGCCAAAGGGTGGAGGCCACCTCTCTGCAGGACAGTCCTCCACCCATACCCACTGTCCCAATGTCCGCCTGGAAATAGACAGCCACAGAGGAAGGCAGTGAAGCATGACAGCTTCAGAGTCAGGAATGGGAACAACACAACAGGCACGGCTCCTGCTCAGTAGCGCGTTATCCAAACTAAACAACTTCGCTGGAGAGGAGAGGATAGTGTATTTAACTGCAGTGCTGCAAACCAGTGCAGGTCAGAGCACTGCTTGTTACCAGCCCACAATGAGAGACAATTTGTGCCAAAATGTAAATCAACTGTGTTGCTAAGCACACTTAAAGCTCTATTGACATTTTTTTCCATACCCAGACATTCTTTTTTCCCCCACCTCAGGTGAGAATTCAAAAAGTATGTGTCAGACACTCTTAATGAAGGAAGCAGTATGTTGATTTACATTTTAGTATGAGCTCCATATCTTACCGTATTGTCAGACCAGCGCAGTGGGGGCCACATTTAGAGTAGCACTGCAAACTATGACTATAAATGACAGTAAATTTTAGTAATACAGTGACCAAGAGAACTGGGGGGAAAAAAATCTGGACAATCCAAACTCCGTTAATCTCAGCTAACATGTAACTATTAATAACTATGGTATCAGTTGATAAGGGCTTCAGATAGGACCCTTCCCAAAGACTTTAAAGATTATAAACCTCTTTCTCCTGAAGGAATGAATAAGCATAAGCAGGACTGGGCACTCTAGTTTTGAAAGGCTGCTGTCCCTTTTTATTTCTCCCAGAAATGGTGGTCTCGCTATGTTGCCCAAGCTGGCCTTGAACTCCTGGACTCAAGGGATCCTCCTGCCTCAGCTTCCTGAGTAGCTGGGACGACAGGCTACCGCACCTGGCTATTTATTTTAAATTATAAAAACTACAAGTACGCAAAAAATGTTTGTTACCCAATTTATATATCAACTTTCAACTGGACTATAATCACATACACTTTAGTCTTTTATATTTTAAAAACTCTACTTTAGCTTAGACCCTTAAATAGCTTCTTGGTTTAGGATACCTTATAGACTATTTAAACATTCCTGATAAAAGTAAAACTCACGACTAAATTTAATATTCCAAATTGTCTGAAATGCTTCTCTTTTAACTTGAATTTATTTAAAAATTTCCAAATACAAACTTTATGGTTTTTAATGACTCCACTCTGACAGCAACCTTGATCCCTCACTCATTAGAAGGCTAGAATTCTCAATCACTCCCACTGTGCTGCTTCCTATTGCCCTTCTACAAATCCTGCCGGTTCCAGAAGCACATGAATACCTTGTGCCCTCAAAAGGTTTAACAGCAGTAGCAGACTACTTTTCACAGTTATTTGCATTTATGTGCATGAACCACACTTGGAAAACAGTCTCAAAACAAAACATAAAATAGCTGATTTTTTTTTGTTCTTAAGTATGATCAGTGAATTCTCAAATGTATAAGAATGATGTCTCACCTCATTAACAGCCTCTCACCAGCAAAACAATACTCAAGATGAGCAGCTCCTTTTACAGTGAAATGGAGTTAAGAGGGCTCAAAGAAAGAAAAGCCAAAGAAGCCTACTTCTTCTCTTAACATGTTCCTTTTAGTAATAGCTCTAAAAATTCAATTATAAAATCTTATTTGGAGTTTGAAAGGAACCACTTGCTAAATCAAATCAAATTTTAGATTAACTGGTTGTGTCATTCGTAATTAATTTTGAAAAAGAAAGAAAAAAAATAACTTCTTTCATCTTGTAAACATGTCCTGAGCCACACACAAAAGATTTTCTAAAGAATTTTTTTCAATAAGTTTTTATATGTTTTTAAATGTATCTTTTAATTTATATAGACAATCACTTATCTTGGTGTACAGCTTTCAGAGTTTTAACAAAAGCACTGAGCTGTGGAGCCATCACCATAACCAAGATACAGAACAACTTCATCACCACATAAAGAAATGCCTTTAAGCCCTCACCTTACTCCTAACCCCTGGCACCACCCTCAGTAAATTTTAATGTCCACACTTAGACTAGGCGTTTACTATAGCCATCTCTGGGACAAATCTAATAGCAAAAAGAAGACAATGCCAAGAGCTCTACCTATAATGCTGCTCATATGTCCTTCCTCAACACTCACAGGGGTAGGAAGCTTATAGGCTGTGGAGGAATATCACTGATCTATCAAAGAACTCCTCTTTTCCTTGTGGTTCCTTTTCTCCAACTGATCAGCATAAAAAGTATTAATAAATAGTATTCTTTCCGTTCCCATCCCATCTCCTTTTTGCTGTGAAATACTCCCTCGAGCTGAGTTCCCTGTGTATCAATGACCACATCACAGGCTTAATTATAGCACAGATGGAGCCAATTAGTTTCTGTGTGATGTGCTGAAATGGAAAGCACAATGGAAGCACTGTGACCTTCCTTGCACTGGTAGAAATGGTCACAGCTGGGGACTGCTGACAACAGCTTGGGAACAACCGTATCTTTACAGTCTGCAGCTCATCTTCCACCTTGTGCTCAATCTGCCAGAGAAGAACCATGATCTTCAGGCTCAGAACAAGAATATCTTATAAAAAATAGACACGTGTGTGTGAAGACATGGCATTTTGTATTTCTTCAGTTGGAAGATTAGGGTTTTTAACTGATATATGTAAGATAGAAAGAAATTTTTTTAGAAAGTAACCAACATTCAAAAACATTTTTTTCTTTTCCTTTCATGGTTCTTAACATCTTTAGAAATATTCCATTTTTAATAACATTTATAACATAATGGGACTAGGAAAACATTTTACTAATTAGTAAGAAATTATAGTAGTAATATTAACATCTTACATTGTTAGCACCTTGGAGTCCACAAAATACCCTCACACAGTTTCTAATTTAATTCAGTTTTTGCAACATGGGTCCTGAGGAAACTACAAAAGAAAGTAAGAGCACTCTAAAGCTTTTAAGCTACAGACTAAAAAAAAGGAGGGGGGACAGAAGTAACGATAAAACAGGAGAATAATTACAACATGTCAAAAGAACTAGAAACATTATTAACTGGTCAAATTGATGCCATTTCACCAAACCCAAGTATGTGTTTATGATGCTCAAAGATGATAGTCATTCTTGGTCTGATTTTTGATACAAAATTCCAGTGCAGAAAAGCAGTCCAGTGTTACTTGAAGTTAAATGTGGGCCTAGAGTACTAATACAGCATTTTGAATGTGAGTTATTGTTAACATGGGAAATTTTCCTCAAGAAAATGGGTTGCTGAGCAGAGTCTAGACTCTAGACGGTGACAAACATGAATTTAAAGACAGTATTTTAATTCAGGGAAAAAGCAAGAAGAGAGGCATCAAAAATGAGAACTGAGAGCTGGGAGTGGTGACTCACACCTGTAATCCCAGCCACTTGGGAGTCTTAGGCAGGAGGATCACTGGAGGCCAGGAGTTAGAGACCAGCCTGGGGCCTGGGCAACATAGTGAGACCTTGTCTTAAAAAAAAAAAGGGGGGGTACTGAAAAAGCTCTACCTAGAATGGAAGTGTGATTTATCTTCTTTGTATCACCAGGACAGACTAGAAACTTAGAAGTAGTATATTAAACTAAAATAAAACAAGTTATGTGAAAGCACAGAAGGATACCTTAAAGAATGGGTTCTTTAACAACAGTTACTGTGGCAGCTTTATAATTCTGGCAGAAGAAATAAACTGTAAATGTGGCAGACATAAAGAACTGGGACCTAACCAACAGGACTGCAAAAATGGAAAAAGCAAGGTGGATTTGAGAACAATGGAGAAGAGGACCTGGGGCAGACCCCAGCTGGTCTTTGGGCTGATGTAGAAAGAGCAGAGAAACCTGGAGGGTGATGAGACCAGAGGGCAGAAGCAGAGGGGACATGAGGTAAAGAATAGCCTATTGTGTACACATGGAGGGACCGTTTCACCACCCCCCTCCCTTAACCCTACATGGAGGCTGCTCCCTAGTAAGGAGAGTATTGCAGTTCAATCTCATAATAGAAAGAAATGGTAAATTCAATTTGCAACCTATTCATTTTTACAGATCATTGGAATGGCCAAGTAGAGTTGATGTTAGCGAAGGAAAATGAATATTGCAATCGTATCTTTGAAAGTGTTAGAGACCATTTTGGAATAAAATCTAAATGGACTACAACATTTTCATTGTGAGCTCAGAATCTTCTATCAGTTTCCCCAACTATTATGCTTCATCCCCAAATTCACACTCTGCACTCTCCCTAAGAAAACCCAGTCTCTGACTTCACCCCTCCTGCTCTCTCCTGCTTCTGGAGCTGCCCCCACATCCCACTCTTCTTTCACAGGGTCCTCTGCCACACAGAGTCTCCTTAAATGTATTCCCATTGGATTTGAGACCCTTCAACACGCCACCCAATAATACAAATAGTGGAAGTTTCTTATGTGCTTCAAGTCTACTTTCAATTTTCTTAAGCAGAACTTGCTTTCCACCCTAGAGAAAAAAATTGAAACCAAAAACGTCTTCTTATCTCCCCATTCCCCAAAGGAATGAAATAGATAGAAAATCAGAAAAACGGGGCAAATTTGACTTCAATTGGTTCAGGCATCTGGAAGGAAAGTCCACTGTCATCTAAGAACAAGGGTAGCAGGCAAGTGCAAGAGGAAGTGACGCACTTAGCAGGTCAGGGTGGTTCAGGGTGGAGAGCACAGGTCTGGGTGCACCAGGAGATACCAGAGGGAGCAGGTAATTGACAGAAGGCCTTGAAGTACAGACTGAGAGGAGGCCAGAGAAACAGTCCTCAAAGATGAATAACACAAATCATTTCATCTGTTAGTGGATATCTGGAATATTTACATTTGAATATAGGTACATATGATGTTCTATGATTTCACTTTAAAGAAAATACTGCTGCCAGACTTTGAAGTTGGAAGTTATGGCTCAAGAGTATAGAAAAACTGCTGAATTTTCTAATTCTTACCTCCTATACAATTCTTTTCTGAAAACAAATCTACTCTGAATGTAAAATGACCTCTTTCAGAGGTATGAGACTTGCCCTTTCCTAAACTTTCCAGGACAAAAAACAGGTTAGGTTAACCACTATATGATCTTTTAAAAAAGCAAAATAATTTGTAAAAATTAGATGTTAATAAAGTCATATTTAACTGATTATGTGTTAACCATCAATTTCAAGGGCAGTGGGTTTTTCAACAAGTATTTCCAATTAATTGACAAATTTAAAACCCTAATTCAGTACTCCCCAAGGACAGAAGAAGCCCATTTAGATGACACAACTGAGACCAGTAATTCTTCAGTTAATCAAAAAACTTAGAGAAAATTAAGAATCTTATAAAATGCATATCTTTACTGTTTTATTTTAGCAAACATTTAAATGTTAGTATTAATACATTTATTTGCAAATATTTGCTGTAGAGCCAAGGCCTTGCCTTTGAGTACGATCCAGTGATGGAGTCTCACTGTCTGCCATGTCAAAATAACACCCGTAAGACAAGGTCTAAGATTCCCAGGTTTGTTTTCTTTAAAGAAGAGTGAAAACTTAAAGACACTTGTGAAGCAATGTGAAAACAGAATCTGGAAGCTGTCCATATTTTGATGATTTTCCCCCCAATCTTTTATAATTGCCTCATCTTTATCCAATCTGATAGCAATTTGCCTTTATGGAGTCTTTCCAAAGGTTTTCACAGAAATGATAGCTCTCTATTTTAGCACACACTTTTCATCAGTTTTCATTTCATTTAATTAAATTATGCCAATTACAGTAACAAGAATACCACATATAAACAGATTTGGGGACAAAATACCTCTTGGTGAGCAGTTAATTCAGTGACATCTTCCCCATTGCCGCCAACCACCCCCACCCAGCAGGCTAGGAGAACGCGCACTAGTCAGGGCCCTGTCAGAAGAGAATGGGGAGAGCTGGGCCATCTAGGAAACGTGGTTAGAAAACAGACCTGTTATTGCACTGGAATTTATCTCTTGGACAGTTCTGCCTGTGAGTATTTCTAAAGTCAGGGCTATATTTCAGTAATGCCTGGCTTATTTTAAGCATACATTAAATATGTATTCAATGAAAGAATTTATGCCTTGGCTCTCTTTAATTATTCCCACACCCTTAGAAGAACACAGAGCAATGTTTAATTTGGATAAAAACTAAAGAAGGGACACAGCCCATAGGAAGACTAGTAAATTACCAAGATTATCAGAGAAATAAAAGGAACACAAGGAAAAAGAAAAAAAACTCAGCTCCAAAAACCCAGCTCCATAATTCCACTCAAAAGTATCCTAATCCAAAAGTCAAAAACCAACGCAACACATGCTCAACAATGGGAAGTGGTGACCAGATGAATAATCTGGTTGGTTGTGGGTTCCTTCCTAGGTTAAGTGTTTAAATTGAATTCTCAGAGTTGAATCAAACCTTTAAATTAGGTGAAAAGATTTTTATGAGAATAGATTTATTTTCAGAAACAACAATGACAAAACAGCTAACAAATATTGAATACTTAATCTTGCCAGGCACTGTAGTAAACACATTGCATGTATTTATTCATTTAATCCACCTAACAATTGTAGAAGTAGGTACCTCATTTAAAGACACAAAGCTAGTCAATGGTGTAGTCAGGATTTGAACCCAAACCCATATTCTTAACCACTGTGCCATACTGCCTAACATAGTTCACTTTTTCTTATAATAATATAATTGTAATATTTTGCCTTAGAGTTTTTAGTATGCTTCTCAAAGGTGCAGTATTAAAGTCTTCAATTATAAATTTGAAATTAATTCTTGAATAATTGCCACTAACTATATCTTCACTGAAAAAAAACCCTATAAATGTATGACTTATTCATTTATTAATAAACATTTAACAAGCAGTTCTTTAATCACTTGGAAACCAAGAGTTAAAGTAATTCAATGAACACTTTCCAGTGGCTGAATCTCCATTGTGTGCCACCTTGCCCCTCCTCTGAGGAAGCTCAGTCTGGGAAAAGAGACACGTGATGCCACACAGTTTTAGTAACTGCTAACAGTGACTTTCAAAGGACACTGGGATGTGCAAGGCTGAAATGGGAACCAGAGAAGACGATGGGAAAGAAGACTGTCAAGAATCTGACATTCAACTAGGGCATTTTTTTTGTAAGCCATGTGAGGGTCACAGCAGAGAATAGGATCAGAGTTTCATTTAGGATTAACTACTCCAGCAGTAGTGAGCATGGGGCAAAGGAAGGAAAGCAGGAAAGCCAGAAGGCTTGTGAGGACCTGCTGTAAAAGTCTAGGTGAGAGCCACTGAATCGTATGCTTTAAATGAGTGGTATGTGAATTATACTCAATGTGGCTGTTTAAAAAAAGAAGTCTAGATGAGAAACGGTGAGAACATGAACTTAGACCATGCAGATGGTGACAGGGGAGAGCTCAAACAAATATACGGATGTCAGGATCAGCAGGACATGGTGACGGACAGGTGGAAGAGACAAAGGGCTGGGCTCAGGTGTGGGAGCAAGATCAGGGGAGAGAGGAAAACAAAGTCTTGTCATGGAAGGCACATAAGAGAGGGAGATTAGCACTTAAGCAGCAAACTGTAAAACACAGACAAAACCAATTCAATATGATGATGAAGAGTAAAGCAAGTAGAAATGCATCTGAGCCAATGTAGACATATAAGCTACATGATAAAAGATCAATGCATTAACAATGGTAAGTTATTAACTGTTATCAATTTTTCCACCTTCTCCTCTGGGTCAAACATGGTGTCTGACATTTATTGTGTACATTACCTATGTCCCCGTTTTACATCTGAGGAAACTGAGGCTCACAGAAATTAAGAGGAAAAGTTGAGTTTCAAATTCAGCTACCACCTGACTTTGTCACCCCAAGCTATTTCCATGCTGTGACACTGCCTGCTTAACAAATGATGATGATAATAATAAAAGAGGTAACAAAAGCTTCATTCTGCCCTTGTTGAGCTGGTTAGAATTGCAGTTCATATCCCCTGTGCTTTGACCAAGTGCTCAGCTCTGTGTTTGGCATTTCACATACACAATCTCATCCATATCTCACCTTGTAAGAGTATTAAGAGTAACAAAACCTGCAACCTGCTCAATGACACTTGTGATTAGGGTTAAACATGAATCATTTCTACTCTTCAGAGCATCCATGCAAGAGAGACTGCAATAGCCTCAATCTGTAGTCAAGGAAATGGGCTCACAATACAAGGTGATGCACTAAGAGACAGTGCGGGGATACAGTCCACATTGGTGTAGTTTCAAATATATATGCAAATATTAATATAAATATCTCTCTCTTATCTCCCTCTCTCCATCCCCACTTTCTCTTGGTTTGAAGAAAGGGAAAAAGAATGAGATAGAATGAGGAGGGGGTGCGGGGAGGGAGGAAATACATGTAACAAAATGTTCAAAATTTGTGAATCCTGATAAAGGATGTATAGGAACTATCTTTATTATGCTTGCAACTTTTCTTTAAGTCTGAAACTAGAAAAATAAATCCTGTGAGTCAGGACACAAAAGAACCCAGAGGACTCAGTCTTTTCTCAGAGGATACACTGGCATGACAAACAGATGAGAATCAATTCTGTTTCTAGCCAGCTGTGGGGGGGAGAGGTGCAGAATCACGTGGTAACTTACCTTTTTAAAAAAGAAACAATTAAATGATATTTTAAAAACTACCAACTAAACATGCATAGTACAGACAGGCTTGACAGTCACCAGGCTCTAAACATTAGAAACGCAGTCTATTATAACTTCTGGGGTGAGTAGTTAACTCATTTTCACCTTAGAAAAAGAACAGATTTTAGTAGGTAAACTGTCAGTATTCAATAAATCTGACTGGCGCATCTTGTCAAGTTTAGAATTAAAAGAAAATTGTGACTCCATTTAATATTAAAATTAAATATTATCTAATTTTGATATTTGGAGGATTTTAGATCATTTCTATTTTTTAGGAATTAGAGATTTTTATGTAATTCTGCATACAAAGTAGTGATCCTTTGCTTGAAATTACATCAAAGAAGTGAACTAAATTTGTCTCAGAAATGAGGATGATGATTACTTAATGGAAATTATTTTGATATTGATCTAATCTTGTGGACTGAACTTTATGACACTGCCAATACTTGACTATTTTTAACCCACAAAAATGGCATTTTCATATTTTCATTTGATACACTGGTAGGCTATTCTCTTGTTCGATCTATAATAAATTTCTTTAATTATTTCACAAATAAAAAGTATCTGTCATCATTTTTAAAGGTAACACTAGATGGCAGTAAATACACAAAAGTTGTGACATGACACTTGCGTTCTCAGTATACAGTAATGATCATTTTTACCTTTGCTCAATTTCATGCTGCACTAAAAAAGCTTTTAAGAAAAACCGAAGAATCAAAAACCTAAGCAAAAAATTAAAGTTATCTGGCTTTGGAAATGTGAGCCAGAAAAGTTACTGAAACTATCAATTAACCCAATTTTGAATTATGAGAACACTGAAACTCAGTATCAACTTCGTTACATTTTCTAAGTCATGTTTGTTTTGTTAAAAAAAACTCTAACCACGTAAATTTATTTATATATTAATTTGGAGAAAAAATTTAACATTAATTTTTTTATCAAGATGTTAAAAATTTATACAAGAATTTACTTTATATATATATATAGTTTATTTGTTACGGCTTTTTTGAGTTAGCGAAATTTCTACTCTTTTAGGGGCCATGAATAAATATATGAAAATACAGCATGCTGTTAATGTAATATGCTACTAGTGAAACATTTTTTTAAATCAATAAATACTAACACTATCTAGATTCCAAGAAAAAAATAAGGAATAAAACATAATTTTATTTTAAAATTAATTTTAAGATTTTACTTCCTTGTATAAAGAGACATTTTCATTCAAAGAGAAAAATCTTATAAATAGAAACATGTTAATTTGACCCACCAATAGTTTTAATGAACTTTCTGTAACATTCTTTTTTTCCAGCTTCATTGAGGTATAATTTACAAATAAAAATTGAATATATTTAAGGTATACAATGCAACATACAAATACATTGTGAAATAATTAACGCAATTAAGCTAATCTATCACTTCACATTGTTACCTTGTAATATTCTGAATTAGAATTTCGGCATAATTTTATAATACGAACTTATATGGTAACAAACAAAAAACTTATTATTTTCTAATTTATTTGTAAATGTTACACTTCCTAGATTAATTACAAGACCAATTATTATGAAATTCATCTGAGGTCCTGGAAACATTAAAATAATGTTTAACTTAATAATTTTTTGGTTATTTCTGATGCTTTCTCTGAACTTGGCTTTGTCCTGACACACAAAATTCTCAATTTAGAAACCAAAACCAGGGAAAGTCAATAAAATACAAACAAATCTACAAATACATACTGTGGCAGAAAGAGGATCAATTTGTGCCAATATAATCCAGCTTCTGATCAACAGTTAACATTTTAAAATATCATAAAATAAACAGGTGTAGCTTACTGCAAGCGCATTAAAATAAATACACAACGAGTAGTCAAAACAATCTTGAAGAAGAACGAAGTTGGGGGTCCCACACTTCCTGATTTCAAAACTTGCTATAAAGCTGTGGTAATCAAAATAGTGTGGTACTGGCATAAAGACAGACATACAGACCAATGGAATAGAATAAAGAGCCCAAAAATAAACCCTCACAAATATGGTCCAATGATTCTTGATGAGGGTGCCAACAAGCACTCATTGGGGAAAGGGCAATCTAGTCAACAAATGGTGCTGGGAAAACTGGACGTCCATATACAAAAAAATGAATTTGGACCCCAACCTTATATCACATACAAAAATTAACTCGAATTGGATCAAAGATCTAAAACTGTAAAATTCTTCAAAGACTGGCTATTGTGAATATGCTGTAAAAATCTTCATGACATTGGATTTGGCAATTATTTCTTGGATATGAAACAAAAAGCACAAAAGAAAAGAAAATAGGTAAGTTAGATAAAATTTAAAACTTCTGTGAATCAAAGGATACTATCAATAGAGTGAAAGGCAACCCATGGAATGGGAAAAAATATTTGGAAAGCATTATCTAATAAAGGATTAATATCTAGGATATTCAAAGTCCTAAGACTCAACAACAACAAAACATCCAAACAGCCAGATTAAAAATGGACAAAGGACTTGAATACACAGTTCTTCTTTTTCCCCCTCCCCACCTTGAGTAGACATTTCTCTAAAGAAGATACATAAAAGGCCAATGACCTCATGAAAAGATGCTGAACACCACTAGTGATTAGGGAAATGCAAATCAAAACCACAATAAAATATCATCTCATATCCCTCAGAATGGCTATTACCAAAAAAACAGAAAATACAAGTGTTGACAAGAATGTAGAAAAACTGGAACCCTGTGCATTGCAGGTAGGAATGTAAAATGGTACAGCTGCTGTGAAAAATGGTATGGTGAGTCCTCAAAAAATTAAACAAAAAATTACCATATAATCCAGCAATGTGACTTCTGGATATATACTCAAAAGAAGTAAAATCAGGGACTTGAACAGACATTTATACTTACAATTATACCAGCATTAGTCACAATAGACAAAAAGCGGAAGCAATCTCAGTGGCCACTGAGAGATGAACGGATAAAGCAAATGTGGTATACACATACAATGGAATATCATTCAGTCGTAAAAAGGAAGAGAATGTGACACACACTACAACATGGATGAACCTTGAGGATATTATGGTGAGTTAAATTTAAGCCAGACACAATAGGACAAATATTGTACAATTCTCCTGGAGTAGTCAAATTCATAGGCAGAAAGTAGAATGGTCATTACTAGGGGATAGGGGGAGGAGGAAATGCAGAGTTAGGGTTTTTTGGGTTTTTTTATTTCAGCATATTATGGGGGTACAAATGTTTAGGTTATGTTCGTTGCCTTTCCCCCACCCAGAGTTAGGGTTTAATGGGTATGGAATTGCAGTTCAGGAAGATGAAAGAGTTCTGAAGATGAATGGTGGAGATGTTGCACAACAATGTAAATGTACTTAATGCCACAGAACTGTGCACTTAAAAATGGTTAAAATCATAAATTTTATGTTACGTAAATTTAGCCACAATTTGAAAAATGCACATGAAAGAGCATACACATCTAGTTACAATCTCCTCACACCCCTCACCCTTTGACTTTCTCTGGGTGATCTTCACCTTAGTAAATATTGATAACATCACAGTTATCTCCCCATTTACAAAAAACAACAAATACCCAACAAAATAATCATTCTTCTAAGAATTTGGCCTTGGTAACCAAAGCAAATATTTCTTGTTTAGAGGTATAAGCCTAGAGGTATTTAACAGAATAGCTTAAAATCTTGCTGGAATTTTTGCCTCTGTGAATTAAATTTAGACTAAAAAATACCTTTCTTTTACGTTATGATCAACTCTAAATTAGCTCATGGCTATACTTTTGTCTCCTACCCTTCAGATTGTCTGGTACCTCTAACTTACATCCCAAGAGTAGACTACAATGGGGTCAGAATTCAGATGGGAGGTCTCCACCAGCAAGGAAAATAACTGCCTTTCAACTGCTTCAGGAAATCAGGCATAAGCTACATCCAGCCCCTTCCCAAAACGTGCTATAGAGGCCCACACGTCACTGGAGGAACACAGAGTCAGCAAAGAGTCTGCTACCTTTGGATAAAATTAGCGAATACCTGCTTCTCAAACCTTAATACAGGCCATTCATTTGGCATATCATTTATAACTACCTAGTTACCTCTCTAGTGGCTGTATTTAACTATGTATGTGTAGATGTGGGCACATCTTCTCAAATACACTAAAAAGCAGAGTTCTTGAGGACAAAAGTGAAAAACAACTATGTCTCTTCTTAGCACCAGATTCAGTATTATATACATAGCAGCTCTCAATATTGATTTGAGTACAATTTAATTAAGGAATGAAAAGAATGAGCACTTGCCACATTATGCCCTATAAGCAGAACTTAGAAGTGTTATAAACCAACAATCATAGTCACATAATACTTAGTATAAACACCTCAAAAAGAAAAAATGTCCATTTTCCTCTTTAAAGAAAGACTGAAATATCTATTTTCTTTTTAAATAGCTTAGCTTAGTAATTCAACACTCATCTAAACACTAAACTGCATACCTACCATGTTTCAGTCACTATTCTAAGGGAATAGTCTTACTATATTTACTGAGATAGAAAAGTAGACATTGCCCTGTCCTCTTGAAGCTGACAGTATATAGGAGAGACAGATGTTGAAGACATAGTCCCAGAAGTAAGTATAACGCATGGCTTGTAAGCAGGATAAATGCTATGAAGGAGAAGATTACAAGGCCTCATGAAAGACTAACAGGACAGACCTAGTTGAGACGGAGGGATCAAAAAGGCCTGGGAGTTCAGTGATATCTGAACTGAGACCTAAGGAATAAAAGTGTGTTAGCCAGGCACAAAAAGAGGAATTTGTGTATGGAGAGGTCCCAAGCTGGGGAGAAAAAAGTTAATAAACAAGAAAATGAGGATTTTCATTCTGGAAAGATAAAGTAGAAGTACTTTAAAGTATTGTTAATGTTCAGTACAACTAAAAACCCTGGGCATTATATATAAAATAAACATAAGAAGACTCTGCATGACAGAAGAAGGCAGTCTATCTAAGGATCCCAGAACCCAAAGAGCAACATGGGACTGAGTTCCCTGGATTTTTCTTTGCTTCACATATCCCAGATTGAGTACCAAGGAAGCTGGCAACTCAGAAATGCAAATGGACAAAGATTTTTAAAGAGCCCCAAGTAAAGGCTCTCTCTCTTACCAAAGGACCAGGAAAGGGGGCATCAAGCAAGGCAGAAACTTTTAGACAATCATCATTCTACTCCAGCCAAACACAACAGGGAACACTGTGGCCCCATCTCCCATTCATGTCAGCAAATGCCTAGAGGAGAGCCTAGACTTAAACTTTTGCCAGGCTATAAAAAGGGGCCTAACCCCACCAGAGAAAGAGGCTGTGTAGGGAGCCCTGCCTTCCCTTACTATTAAATGGTAACACTCATATCCCCTCACCCTGTCAGTAAAGTCTACACACAGAACCTCCACTTCCACCCCCACGTGGCAGTAACAAGGTTCCCTTCCCATTCCCCACTGCGGTAGTATAACAGGAAGTAGAGTGAGGAGTTGGGACTTTTACCACCATGCAGCAGTAATGAGGACATCCTCCACTGTGGTGCCAATGAGGCCATGTGGGAAACAGTGCTGAGGCAAGTGGGCCCTTCCAGCAAAAGAGGTGTCAGTGGACATGTAGTGAAGCCAGAACTCTAAGCCCTGTCCAGCAGTAACAAGGATCTCCCACTTTGGGTGTCAACAGAATCCAAGTGGGGAACCTAGACTTCCACCACCAACTGGCAGTAACAAGATGACACCCCACCCCTGCTGAAGTTGTGTCAGAGGAGGCCTGCTAAAAGGAAGATTTAAATCTTATCCAGATCCAGAGTCTCATAAAATAATACCCAACATGTCTAGTGTCAATTAAAAATCATTCATTATAACAAGAACCAAGAAATCTCATCTCTACTGACAAAATACAAACAACAGACACCAGCACTGAAATAAATCAGGTACTGAAATTACCAGACAAGGATTTTTAAAGTAGCTATGTTATAAACTAAAGGTTTGTGTCCTCCTAAAACACATTCATATGTTAAAGCCCTTACTCTCAATGTGATGGTAGAGCCTTTGGAAGGTAATTAGGTTTAGATGAGATCATGAAGGTGGATGGGAATTAGTATCCTTATAATAAGAAGAAGAGACACAAGAGCTTTTGTTCTTGGCCATGTGAATATACAGTGAGAAGGCAGACATCTGCAAGCCAGGAAGAGGTTTCTCACCAAGAACCAAATCTGCCAGCACCTTGATCTTGGATTTCCCAGGTTCTACAACCACGAGAAATAAATGTCTGTTATTTAAGCCACCCAGTCTATAGTACTTTGTCATAGCAGCATGAGCTAAGACAGCCATCATAAAAATGCTTCAACAATCAATTACAAATCCTCTTGAAACAAATGGAAAAACAGAATATCTCACAAAGGAAATAGAAGCTATAAAAAAGAACCAAATGAAAATTATAGCACTGAAAAATGCAGTAACACAAATTTTTTTAAAAACTCAGTAGATGGGCTCAATAGTAGCCCATGACATGACAGAGGACAGAATCAGTGAACTTGAAGATACATCAATAGAATTCACTTAATCTGAAAAAAAGAAATAAAACAGACTTGAAAAAATCCTTAGGGAGCTGTGGGAAAATACAAAGACCCAACATTCATGTCAGAATCCTAGAAGAAGGAGGAGAATGGAGGTAAAAGTATTGGAAGAAATAATAGCCAAAAAGATCCCAAATTTGGTGAAAGACACAAACCCACATATCTAAGAAGATGAGCAAGCCCCAAACAGAATAAACCCAAATAAATCCACACCACGACCCACCATGATTAAACTTTCAAACACTAAAGATACAGAAAAATAATCTTGTAAACACCCAGAGGAAAATGGACACATTACCTATAGGTTAACACCAGTTTGAGTGATGGGAGATTTCTCATCTAAAACCACAGAGACTAGAAAAAAAGTACCAAAATATTTTTCAAGTGCTGAAAGAAAAGAACTGTCATCTGTGAATTCTATATCCAGAAAAACTATCCTTCAAGAATGAAAGAGAAAAAAAGTTCTCAAATGAAGAAAAAGTAAGAGAATTTGTTGCTAGCAGACTTACCCTTAAAGATTGGCTAATGTAAGTTCTTCAAACAGAAAGGAAATTGCATCTTTCCTAGAGCTGCCAGAACATAAAACTGGATGGCTTAGAACAACAGAAATGTATCATCTCACAGTCTGGAGGCTAGAAGTCCAAAATCACAGTGTTGGCAGGGCCATGATCCCTCTGAAACCTGTAGGGGAGCCTTCCTTGGTGCTTCTTAGCTTCTGGTGGTTTGCCAGCAATCCTTGGTGTTCCATAGCTTGCAGCTGCAGCACTTGAATCTCTGCTTCCCTCATCACATGGTGTTCTCTCCTCATCTTCCTGTGTGTCTCTTCTTTTCTTATAAGGATAACACTCATACTGGAATAAGGGCCCATCCTACTCCAGTATGACCTCATCTTCTTAACTAATTACATCTGCAACAACCTCACCTCCAAAGAAGGTCACCTTCTCAGATACTGGTGGTTTGGACTTCAAAATGTTTTTTTGGGAAATATAATTCAACCCATATAAAAAATTACCAAAAAAAGTTTACATACTGTATAATTATTTTTATATAACATTCTTGAAATGACAAAATTAGAGACAGAGAACAGATTTGTGGTTGCCAGGAGTTAGGAATGGTGGGAGAGGAGAAAGGTGTGACTATAAAAGGATAGCAGGAGGAAGATCTTTGTGGTGATGGAGATTTATCCTGATTGCGGTGGTAGTTACATGAATCTATATATGAGATAAAATGACAAAGAACTACATACACATTGCACCAATGTCAATTTCTTTGGTTTTGGTATTGTACTATAGTTCCTTAAGATGTAACCACTTAGCAAACTGGGTGAGAGGTACACGGAACCTATTACCTTTCCAACCTCCTGTGAATTGTAATTATTCCAAAATAAAAAGTTAAATGATAAGAAAGTAAAAATTAAGTCACAATTACAGGCTAGCAATTTAAATTTTCTGTAGATAACCCAAGGTCTTTCCTCATAAAGATGTTTTAATAGATATTTTTGTACTCTAAGGAACTAGCTTAGATGATGATAGTAAAACAGTTGTTTTAATACTATGTGAAGAGACAAAAAAAAGTAAGAACCTACAGGGCAACAATCAAGTGCCCCTAGAACATGCACATTAAGTGAATCCATGAGGATCAGACTAACAAAATCAGCCTATGACACATGAGTCTGCTCAACAGTATCGTAGGCCAGTAAATCTCCCAAATTAAGTAAGAAGAACCAGGCCCTGGATCTTATTAAGATAACACTAAATAAAAAAGAAAGCAGTAGGCTAACAATGGTAATATACAGGAAGAAAAACTGAGCCAGCCAGAAATCTAGAGAAAGTGAAGGCAAAACTCCCAAGAAGCGGGCCGTACTGAACTCATCCGGCATTGCTCAGAAGCTGGTGATGGACACCAAGATCGGGCTCATGTCAGAGCTCTGCTCTTTGTGGGGTACAGATGGTTTACAGGTTTTCTGTTTCTCTCAGAACTATTACACTCCCCTTATTCTTGTTGCACATTTCCCAACAAATCTTTTAATAACCAATTCCATCTTTACTTTAACACCATGGTATTGGAAAAGTATCTTCTTAGGATAAATTAACTACCTGACATTCTGGTCAGTCCCTCATGAGTATCAGTTTTTATACTTAAGTCAGTCCCTAAAGCCGAATTAACTCTGGGTGTACTAAGACGAGTTTCTATAATAGATTTGTACAGTTAAGGACCATATCCTAAAACAAGAAGGCACACTTTGAGCCTAGCCAGTTGGCCTCTCTCTAAGGTACCTCTATCTTGTTCTCTCACTTCACATGTAATAAATGAGCCTTGCAAATAGCTCTCTAAAATCCTATTCAACTCACAAAATTCAAAACAGACCTACTTTTATCTGCCAGGGCCATTCTCTTTCCCCTCCTACTCACTGCTATCTAAAATCATTCTCCAAAATGCATATTCTACATATAGCATCTATCATGAACACAGATTCCTATCAAATACGATAAAAGAACAAAACGAGCAGAGCAGAATACATTTATTTCTTTAGCCAACACTGGAAATGTGCAAGTTCATGATTTCATTTCTTCTGGTCAGTCCTGAGTCCTAAGTCCTTAGGTATGTGAAATACCACTCTAAGATCCTGCTAAATTCTGCTTTAATAAAGTTCCACAACTGTTCTATTTTGAAAATATCTAAAAATTAAAGGCAGTCAACAGTATTCTTGATAATGATAACCACAAGCAACAACAACAAAAAATTCCTACAAAGTCTTCCATTTACATTTGGTTACTGCTTAATTTTCAAGATTTTACAGGAATCCATATTCTGCAACATGATAAATGGAAAACCTAAAAGGGCACAGACAGCCAGTTTACTTGTACTTTGTATGTGCAATTATACGTTTTCCTACAAATTACATTTTGGAGTTTGAGAGTGTTCTACAATGAATTCCACATCTGTAGCAAATGAAATTTAAGTGATTATCAAAAAGCATGTCTTAGGATTTGCTTAAGAAAGTAGAAGTGTCATTTTCCTAGAATAGACTAAAAACACAAATTAAATTTAAAGACTTCTATTTCAAATAGGATGTAACTATTTAACCACTGAACAGGCCAGCACAAAGGCTGGAAAAGTCACTTCTTGTTTGCATCATGGTGACTGACTTTCATACCCGAGCAAGAAAGCTCAGCACAGCGCAAGTTGCTAAACTGTCAGTCACGGACAGCTGCGGACAGTACTGCTTTAGAATAACAGAGGCACCTGATGTGGATGCTACTTACAATAGGTTAAATTTTCACTTACCTCCACTGCTACTACAATCAAAATGAGGTCTGTTTTTGACTCTGGAAAGACTGCATTCACTTGAGGTGACATTCCAATCAGAGCACAGTTAGTGACCACAGATATAACACTCATTGTTTCAAAAGCCAACTAAAAGAAAAAAGAATGTGAAATTTAAAACTGCAATGAATGTTTCTACATTTCCTCACCCTTTTTCGTATTATCTAAAAATCAAGGAAAAAGTCTTACCCTAGTTCTAAACATTCCAAGTATATTTTAAACTTTTTTCTCTGTCATGCTATGATTTTCTTTAGCTGGAAAAAGCCATACTGTTAGAAAGTATTTTAGATAATTTTGGCTTGAATATCCCAAAGCAGTATGTTCTACCTTCCTAATTGGAGGCAGCCAGGGACTGCATTTGGGATACTGTTAGTTACTCTACTCATATTCCAATGGAAATCTAAAGTAGGGCTGCCAGAGAAAATGTTTCATGTTCAAAAACAGGTAAACTTTCAAAAAGAATTGATGTCATGCAACTGTCCTTTTACTTTGACAGATCACACAACAGATCTC
Organism: Lepilemur ruficaudatus; assembly: GCA_963574885.1. Lineage (NCBI taxonomy): Eukaryota > Metazoa > Chordata > Mammalia > Primates > Lepilemuridae > Lepilemur > Lepilemur ruficaudatus. The sequence goes on from CAUYRT010018776.1 coordinate 52,867, forward strand.
ATTCAGCTAAAAACCAGCTTTATAACCAAGGCACCAGTTACAAACAGTGAGCCCTTCCTAGCAGCATTTACCAAATTGCCTGTAGAACTACAGAAGCTAAGGCCCCACTAAGACCTACTAAATAGACTCTGATCCAGGATCCCATGAAGGAGACTTTTGTGCATACTAGTGAGCAAGGATGTAGAAATGTTGTGACCATTGTCTTTTTTTTTAATATAAAGCACTTGATGATCACTACTTGATAACTTAACCACTAATTCCAAGAAACACAATTACTATTAGAAACATAAATTTTAAAAGAAGTGAAACAAAAGATGATTGAATCCAAACTTAATACATGCATCTCCTCCCATGGAAAATTTCTGCCATCTTATAATTTAGAAATCCTTTGTGTCATCTGATGATTTTCCCATAGTTTTCTTCACAACAAACCTACCTCAAGACTTTCTTTACCTTCTCTATAAATAGCTTAAAACTCCTATTTACTTACTTTTGATATATTCAAATAGTTTAAAAATCAAAAGTTCTAAGTATATGGCAAAGAATCTCTTTGTCCCTTTGTCCCCTTTTCTCCCACTTTCCAGCTTCTGTTCACCCTAAAAAATAACCACTATTGTTAATTTCTTATGTACCTTTCCAGACACTTTGTATGCAAACAAATGTATACACTCTTTCTTACTCCCTTTTCAGCATAAAATACACTGTCAGGCCCCTTGCTTTTATCGTTTAAAGTGTCTTGAAGGACTTTTTGTGTCGGTAGTAAAGGAGTTTCCTCGTTCTTTGTCACAACTGCTGAAGTATTTTATTGCATGGATGGACCAGAATTCACTTAACCATTTTCTTTATTGGTGAGCATTTAGTTGCTACAACAAACAATGCTACAATTAGTAACCTAATATGTACATCATTTAACAAGAGTGGAAGTAGGCTAAACTCCTAAAAGTGAAATGGCTAGATCAAGGGGGACATGCAGTTGTAATCTGATAGATAAACAAGCTGCACTCCACAGGGTTGATCAATTCACACTTCCACCAGCAACATATTAGAGTGCCTGGCTTCCTGATCTTGCAATTCGTTTGTAACTAAACTTTCAGGGTTTGTTTTCTTTTAATCACCTATCTTGAGTTATAATTTACATACAATAAACTGAATTCATTTAAGGTACACACTTCATTAGGTTTTTTTTTTTTTTTTTGAGACAGAGTCTCACTCTGTTGCCCCGGCTGTAGAGTGCCGTGGCATCAGCCTAGCTCACAGCAACCTCAAACTCCTGGGCTCAAGCAATCCTTCTGCCTCAGCCTCCCAAGTAGCTGGGACTACAGGCATGCGCCACTATGCCCGGCTAATTTTTTACATATATTTTTTTTTAGTTGTCCAGTTAATTTCTTTCTATTTTATAGTAGAGACGGGGTCTCGCTCTTACTCAGGCTGGTCTTGAACTCCTGACCTTGAGCTATCCACCCGCCTCAGCCTCCCAGAGTGCTAGGATTACAGGCGTGAGCCACCGCGCCTGGCCTGATTTGCATTTTCTTAATGGCTAATGACTTTTAGCATCTTTTCATGTGCTTATTGGCTATTTGTATATCTTCTTTATTGAACTGTTTATTCTGGTCCATTGCCCATATTTTTAATTGGGTTGTTTGGCTTGTTTTTTTAAAATTACTGAGTTGTAAGAGTTTTTATTTATTCTGGGCACAAATCCCTTATCAGATACATGATTTGCTAATATTTTATCCCATTTTGTTGGTTGTGTTTTCACTTTCTGATGAAATCCTTCAAAGTACAAGAGGCTTTAATTTTTAATAAGTTGAATTCATTTTTTCTTTTGTTGCTTGTGCTTTTGGATGAGTAACTAGTAAGGATTTGCCAAATACCAGGTTACAAAGATATGCTTCTGTTTTCTCCTAAGAGTTTTATAATTTTAGCTTTTACATTTTGATCTTTGATCCATTTGAGTTAACTATTATGTGTGTGATGTGAGGTGAACTCCAACTTTATTCTTTTGCATGAGGATATCCAGTTGTCCCAGTACCATTTTTTGGAAAAGACTCTTCTTTCCCCATTGAATTGTCTTGGCATTCTTGTTGAAAACAAATAATCATCAATATAAGGGTTTATTTCTGGACTCTCAATTCTGTTCCATTGATTTACATGACTGTTCTTTTGCTAATACTACATTGTCTTGATTACTATAGCTTTGTAGTAAGTTCTGAAATGATGAAGTTTGAGTCTTTCAACTTTTTTTTCAAGATTGATTTCGCTATTCAGGGTCCCTTGTATTACCATAAGAATTTTAGGATCAGCTTTTTAATTTCTGTGAAGAATCCAGCTCAGATTTTGATAGGGCTTGCTCTGAATCTGTAGATTAATTCAGCAGTATTGGTGTCTAACAATATTAAGCCTCCAGATCCATGAACTGTGTTACTTTCTTTTGACCTTTATTTAGACTTTGTTTTGCCCTTCTTCTTCTTCTTCTTTTTTTTTTTTTTTGAGACAGAGTTTCACTCTGTTGCCCAGGCTAGAGTGCCGTGGCGTCAGCCTAGCTCACAGCAAGCTCAAACTCCTGGGCTCAGGCGATCCTCCTGCCTCAGCCTTCCGAGTAGCTGGGACTGCAGGCATGCGCCACCATGCCCGGCTAATTTTTTCTATATATATTTTTTTAGTTGATCAATTAATTTCTTTCTGTTTTTAGTAGAGACAGGGTCTCACTCTTGCTTAGGCTGGTTTTGAACTCCTGACCTGGAGCGTTCCACCCCCGTTGGCCTCCCAGAGTGCTAGGATTACAGGCATGAGCCACCACGCCCAGCCTGCCTTTCTTATTAATATGGACTATTGTTGCTGACTGTTGATAAAATTCTGTTATTTTGTTCTGTATTTCCTCATTAACCTGGGCACTCACTTAAAAATTTTTTAAATTTTGATTACATTACAGTGTTAATAATTAAATATTTATTATAATATTTTAGCCAATGAGAGACATGAATGTAGCTTTTAATATTTTCTAGGATGTGTTTAATGTCACTAAGAAATAATAAGTAATTACACTTCATAAAATTGAGTTCCATAGTTTTCAGATTCCTTTTAAGATAAAATAAATAGATTATCATTTTGTACTATCAGGCAATTCAATTTGATTTTTTTATTGTTAAAATTGTAATTTAAATTTTAGTATATAAGTACATACATTAAAGCAATGTGATACTATATAATGTTAATTTTTATGACTTTTATCAGACTTAATTGATTCTGAGAACATTAGAGAAAACTAATGATTTTATTTTTTTCCCCTCTGCTGTAGTCGGTGGTAGATGATTGGATAGAATCATACAAGCATGACCGAGATATAGCACTTCTTGACCTTATCAACTTTTTTATTCAGTGTTCAGGCTGTAAAGGTAAGATATGTTTATTTTGGAGATAGAATATCTCAAGTAGTCACTTCTTTCTTTGTTCCATCTAAAGAGATGTGAACACACTTTACATGGAAAATAATGTCAAGGTATTGAATTGTTTGCATTATATCTATACAAAATGTATAAGGAAAAAAGAGCAAAGAACAAAGTAAGAGAAAGAGAGTCTCTTGACAAAGTTGTATTCATATGTGAAAGTTGTCTAAAAACGTAGTAGTTTGTAATTGTTATGTTGCTTTTATTAGATATATTTCCTACTTTCAGCATCTGGTTTTAAGAACAAAGAAATGGATTAAGAAGGGATGAGGAAGATAATGAAGATATACAGGTTCAAATGGCAGGGAATTGTAAAGTGTAGGGAGTTAAAAAGTGCCATGAATAACAGTAAGTAAGTAAGTAAGTAGGTAAGTAAGTAAGTTAAGTTAAGTTAAGTAAGGTATTGATGAAATTGCCAGTTCTTCTAAAAGGCAGAGAAATTTTACATTGGGTAGTGGGGTGTTAGATTCTTTGCAAATAGAAGATCGAGTACAGAACAACTCAATAGGTGCCAGAAGTAATTTGATGAGTTGAAATTTTAACCTTTATCTTCACTCTTCCCTTTTATAGTATAGTGCCATTGCTTTGAGTTTCTAAATTAGGCTTCTGAATTGTAGTCTTAAAACAAGGCTACATAGACTATTTCCTCTATTAAATTCATTCCTTTTCTGGCATTAATTTGTTTATAAAATAAGAGCTTGCTGACTCAACATTTGGATATACGTTGTCACAAAGCAGGTTGTCAAGATTTCTGAAAATTTAAGGTGTTGAAAACTTAAATTGTCACATATATTTGAACATCGCCATTATATTTGGAATCAAGCAGTCTCCGTAAAGGGGAATTTACCTTATAATCAAAGTTAAGGTCATTGTGTACTTATGAACAAGAAATTATTTTGATAGAATTAATTTTTTCCTGTGAACTCAGGGTGGTTGTTATGAGCATCAGTTATTTTATTGTAATGCAGTGATGATTTTGGGGGCTGTTGAAGCATGCAGGGATGTTTGGCCCTATATTGAATGGCTCCAGACTGCTCTGTTGGTGATTTTGCCACCAATGATGTTTCTCCTTTTTTCCAGCTGTCACTTTTCAATTTACCAGTTTTTAGTAGTCTGCTTCATGTCTCCCACATTTTTAAGGCACTGCCCTCTGGCCTAATGTTCTAATGGTGGCTTCACACCTGCCTCAGGAATTAAATGCATAGAGTTTGTGACAGCTACTTTCTTTTCTGCTCTAATGTCATTTTCTGCTCATGGGTGTCTCTGGTTGTCATGTGGTTTATGAGAAGGGGAGGAGCTTTGGAAACGGGGCATTTTCAAAATGTATACAGTATGTTTGCTGTGAGATTTATTTATATGTAAATATTTATTTCATATAAATTGTTTCAGAGATTGAGTTACTTTTTCTTCTTTAGCATTGCTAAGTGTACAGTATCTGAGTATAAAGTATACTTTATACTCAGATAGGTTTTAAAGAGATATACGTGATTCCAGATTAAAAGCAAAAGCCCTTCAAAAGTTTTTTGAGAGTGTGTTTCTTGAGCCAGAGAAATAGTGCTTCCTTCTGAATTTGTCAATTTTTTAAAACAATTACTTGTTTCTTTAAGGTTGTGGTGAGTAAGGGCTCTTCCAGAACACCATTAGATATTGATCTCACCTAGGGGAGGCAGCATGATTTAGGTGAATAATTTCAGAGAAATTTTTTTTGGAAGAATTATTTAATTTCTCTTAGTGTTAGTTTCCTCATCTATGAAGCAGGGATTATACAGCTGTGTGTGTACACATGCACACACACACAAATGTATGCATATACAAAATATAACTGTGGTCAATTGAAAATTTATATTATAAATTTTTATATATTTAATTCTTATTTATAAATCTCATCTTCCTGTACCAAGAGATTCTTCTTTTAGATGTTACTATATGATATTCCTAGTGATTAGACTGGTAAGCAGATAAATAATCCAGCAATAAAAATATGGGGTTTTTTTGTTTGTTTTCTTTTTTCCCCCCAACCTTTTTGGCAAAAAATATGGTTTTTTAAGAGTCTATTTCTTACATTTATTCTTTCTTTTCCCTCCCTCCCCCAGCTTTTTTGGTAAATATGATGCCCCATCTATGAACGTTCATGTACATCTTCTTCATGCATTGTCTCCTAACATAACTTTTTTCTAGAAATTCCTTTTCTGATGTCTGATCTCCACTTGGCTAATTTTTACTATTTTTACTGTGTACCCTTTTTTTTCCACACCCTCATATCCTCTTTTAAGATTCTAAAGCTCCGTATTAAATTGTTTGTCTTTGAAATAGTTCTGGATTCCCTAACATATGTGTGGGATTTTTTTAGAAGGGCAGTCTGAACTATGGTATTTCTTGGCATCGCCACTCATCAGGGCATTTATTATGTACTACCTTTAATACTTTATTTCTTTTTCTTTCTGTTTTTTATTTCGAAATATTATGGGGGTACAACCGTTTTGGTTACATAAATTGCTTTTGTACCATTTGAGACAAAGTTAAAAGTTTGCCCATCCCCTTCTACTTGCTTTCTTTCTATTTTTATTGTTATTTGTTTTTTACTTCCAACTAGATTACAGGCTTCAAGAGGGGTGGGAACTGCAAGTAACTGCCCTTTTAGAGGATGTTAGGATATAGTTGCCTTACACACAACAGTACTTAATAAAGAAGCCTGGCTAAAGTGAACTCTGTTACTCTTTTCTCTATCTTTAGGTTCACCCTCAAGGTTTTAAATGTTACCCTGGAGGCTGTATCACCCTTGATGACACATATTTTATGTCAATAGGGCAAAGCCCCAGTATAGATATTATAGCATGAGTAATGCAAGTCAGGTAGAAATGACTAAAATTAATTTTGCTAGGAAGAAAGATAGCTGTCAGAAGAGTGGGGCTGTTTTCTTGTTCATGTCAGGAGTAGCATTTGTTTGTGCTTTATTTATAGATTTGAGTATGGATCATAGGATGATCTTTACTCATAGGTAAAGATCATAGGATGAACAAGTATGCCTTTATTGTGCGACTGTAGACTTCTTAGTGTTAGAGAGTGACTTAGAAGTTTTCTTTATTTTTTTTATCACACCGTGTATTAACTTCTGACACTTACAAATTTCAGGAGTTGTCACAGCAGAAATGTTTAGACATATGCAGAACTCTGAGATAATTCGAAAAATGACTGAAGAATTTGATGAGGTAAATTATTACTCTGTATTTTCATAATTTTATGCATGTAGATTTTGACTTAATCTCTAAAGTATTCTTGAGTAATCTCTAAGTATTAGTGCTTTAGATAAGAGCTTTAGCATATTAGGCTTAATCAAATGATGGCTGTGTGACCTTGGGCAAGTTGTCTTAGTATCAGATTCATCATATGTAAAATGGGATAATACTTTTCTCATATGGCTGTTATGAAGATGGAATTGAGTAATGTTTGAAAATTGCTCAGCATTTTACAATTCCTGGAACATAGCAAGAACTTATTAAATGGTAGCTATTATTGTCAAAAATTAAAATTTCAAGGGAGAATATAATAGAATATAACATCCTGGAATGTTGTAAAAGGAAGATTTGCACAGCATTTGGGGAGCCAGGTAGCTTAGGCAAAGGAATATATAAATTATTTTATTGTTTAAGACTTCCTTTATGTTTTAACTGTGAGTAATAAGAACAAAAAATATTGAGTAGTACTTTAGACTGAGTTGATTTCTCTTCCCCTCCCTTTACCTCCCTAGGGCTGTACTCAGTTGATAACTTTATCACAGTGATCTCTTTGAAGTTTTGTTACCAGTAAAAATGTGTAGATTTGCTAGAAGGTATCCTCCTTGGAGGAAGGGATTTTTATTTGTTTGGTTTACAACTATATTCCAGCACCAGCAGTTTTACTCTTTTAAAACTTTTCATTATGAATTTTCAAGTAGAAAACCTTGTCTTATTTGAGTTTTATTTGGTCATTTGTTTCTTGCTTACTCTGATGAAGGCGCTTTTAGTTATCGTTCTAAAAGATAGATGAGTTGTTAAAATGACTTTGATGATCACTAAGTGCTATTAATCAGTCCCCAAGTGGTTGAGAGGTAATTATGAGTAATGATATTTTTAACCTTTTAATATTAAATGTTTTATTAAGGACCTTTTTACTAAAAAGAAACAACTATTTGCGATAATCATCCTGAAATATGATTTGAAATGTCAGCAAACCAAGTTTCTAACAATTAACACGATATATTTCAATATAGTCACTAAAAGAGCTAATGAGAAAATACAAAGAAAACCTTTTTGTGAAGTATTAGGACCCTATTCTCAGATGAGACACAGTTCAACTTGTATGGAATGACTTAAGATTAAAACAAATGCTCTAATGACAACAGTTAATTGTTAAAAGCTTACTAAATGTACTGATAAAATTACTTCTGTATGGTATTGGTCTTTGCTTTTACTTTAAGGACTTGTTTGTAACGATTTGTGGAGAATCTCAGTTTAGCCTGAGACTGAAGAATGCTCTATCATTGTACCATGGAAAACCAGTTATTTCAAGGCTACACTAGCTACATTTCTATTTCTTTAAAAAATTATCTGCTGGCCGGGCGCGTTGACGCACGCCTGTAATCCTAGCACTGTGGGAGGCCGAGGCAGGAGGATCGCTCAAGGTCAGGAGTTCGAAACCAGCCTGAGCAAGAGCGAGACCCTGTCTCTACTAAAAATAGAAAGAAATTAATTGGCCACCTAAAAAGATATAAAAAATTAGCTGGGCATGGTGGCCCATGCCTATAGTCTCAGCTACTTGGGAGGCTGAGGCAGAAGGATTGCTTGAGCCCAGGAGTTTGAGGTTGCTGTGAGCTAGGCTGACGCCATGGCACTCTAGCCCGGGCAACACAGTGAGACTTTGTCTCAAAAAAAAAAAATTATCTGCTTGTTTATATCTGTTGACTATTTGATGTCATGAAACTAATGAAAACATACATTGTATTCTTTTGTTGATTTATAGATCATACATCATTTCATTAGATTAGCTGAGAGTATGATGATATTTTTAATCATTTAAAAATACAATTTTGGTTTGGTTTTGGTTTGCTTTTGTTTTAAAGGAGTTTAATAAACATATCTGTGCTTATCAGAATAATGTTTTGCTTTGATGAGGGAGGCTTTTTCAATTCTTAACCTCTGAGTAATTGGTATGTGTTTTCATTGGTTAAAATGAATTCAACATATCTATTTTGGTTTTAAATAAAAGAGCACAAGTTTTCAGAGGTACCCCTACTTTTGCCTATTATTCCCCTGCCTACTTTGAGGATTTATTGAAGAAGAAAGGTGAAGTAAAGGAGTCTTTCCATGCTTTTGCCTAGAGTATTTTGAAAACAGTGAAATTGTAAGTCATGCATTTTGAATAAAATTGCTGTTTTAAATTTCTGTTTTAGGATAGTGGAGATTATCCACTTACCATGGCTGGTCCTCAGTGGAAGAAGTTCAAATCCAGTTTTTGTGAATTCATTGGCGTATTAGTACGACAATGTCAATATAGCATCATATATGATGAATACATGATGGATACAGTCATTTCACTTCTTACAGGATTGTCTGACTCACAAGTCAGAGCATTTCGACATACAAGCACCCTGGCAGGTCAGTATTTGGAAATATTTTCTGTGTATTGCCTTAGGTTACAGATGAAAAAGGTTCTCATTAAAAGAGAAAGAAAATAATAGTGACACAAGTTAATTATATTATTTATAAAGTGACTGCTAACAGGACACTTCACCCCCCCCCCAGCCCTCCTGTGAATTACTGGAAATGGGATGGTATTTTCAGTCTTGATTCTGTGAAGGTATACTATAACTAGTATATGGTGATTTCCTTGTGGTAAATGTATTTGAATACCATGACACAATAAGAGAAAATTGGACAATAGGTATGTGTTGGGTTCCTAGAAGATGTTATCAGGGGAAGATATTGACAGCAGATTTGGGGAAACTGTCACAGTCATTTTGGATATGTAATCCTGATGACCCTATAGTTTGTCTCTGGTATGCATAGCCCCCCCCCAGGTAGGATGGCCCCTATCGGACAGTGCTTATTCTTTTAATCACACAACAAAAGGTTGATTTTTCTTATGTCTTTGGGTAACTTTAGCCAGGCCAAATTCTTTGATCTTTACATTTTAGTGAAACAAGTTGTATTTTTACACCTAAAAACAAATCTTTTGCGCTAAAGGTAAAGTTACTGATACACTATTATTGAATATGTGCTTTTTGATTTGAATTTGAATAAATCAAATAAGCTTTGTTATTACAGTTTTCTAAGCCTCAATGATATTTTGATTTCAGAAACAAAATTTTTCATTCTCTAACTGTGGGGCTAAGTCTTCCATTATTAAAAATAAAATGTAGATGGTTTCTCGCAGTTTCACCATTTTTGCTTTCAGATTTTAAGTCACAAAATGTGAATGTGCTCTTGCTTTGTGTACTTAATATGGTATTCAGTGTTGGGAATTTGATGGCTAAAAGTAAATTAAAACAAGTATTATGGCACAAGGTGAATAAATTTATTTTAGATCAGAGTGACCAGCTGGTTTACTCAGGGTGTGAAATGGCACAGAGCAGAAAACTGCAAAGTCTCTCTTTAAGAGAACCAATAGCACGCTGGGAGGCCGAGGCGACGGATCGCCCGAAGTCAGGAGTTTGAAACCAGCCTGAGCAAGAGTGAGACCCCGTCTCTACTAAAAATAGAAAGAAATTAATTGGCCAACTAAAAATAGATAGAAAAAATTAGCCAGGCATGGTGGGTGCATGCCTGTAGTCCCAGCTACTCGGGAGGCTGAGGCAGAAGGATCGCTTGAGCCCAGGAGTTTGAGGTTGCTGTGAACTAGGCTGATGCCACGGCACTCTGGCCTGGGCAACAGAGTGAGACTCTGTCTCAAAAAAAGAAAAAAAAAGAGAACCAATAGCCACAAATTAAGATGTAGTTTTGTCTTGTTGTATCATGCAATTCACCAAGTCTGAGAAATGGTCTGGAGTAAGTTAAAGAAAACATAAAGTAATCAGATCTTTCAATTAATAGATTTTAAATCCTAGGCAATAAGATTCTTGTCCCAGGCTTAAGAGTTCAGTGACAGGAGGTAGGGATCTGGAGGAAGTTTTGTGAAAAGGCACTTAAATGAGTGACATTTTACTCTTTGTACTTCTGACTTTTCATATAGATCTGTTCTTCACAATCTCATCATTGTCCTTATGATGTGTGACAGTAAAATTAAAGGAACACAAATACTGATAAAACTGTTCAATGTTTTTGTACAGTGTAATTTGATATAAAGCAGTCAAGTTCCCTTTAACTGCTGAGAGCTAATTGACTTCTGTATGAACTAAAATTTACTCAGAAGGTGAATCCTGATCAATGAAAAGATCATTTAGGGGACATATTATGAAATAGTGGGATTTAAACAAAGTTTGGAGTCAGATTATCTTGTTTTGAGTCTGGGTTTAACTACTTATACAAACTGTAATCTGAGGCAAATTTTTTAATCTCCCCAAGCTTCAATATCCTCATGAATGAAATGGGGATAATTCTTAACTTTGAATGCAATTGTGAGGATTAGGAGATAATCCATGAAGGTACTTAACATAGGTAATTGACTGACACATAGTAAGTATTCAATACACATTGGCTGTTGTTTTATTACTGTTGTCATTTGTAGCAAGCAGCTGTATTTTTCTTTTCTGTTAGAAGCAGAGCAGCTCATCTCTGCTTAATTTGATCTTAAATTGTAAATTTTTGCATCTGTTAGACTAATTTCAACATTTTATCCTTTTAAAAATAGCTATGAAGTTGATGACAGCTTTGGTGAATGTGGCACTAAATCTTAGCATTAATATGGATAATACACAAAGGCAATATGAGGCAGAACGGAATAAAATGATTGGAAAACGAGCCAATGAGAGGCTAGAACTCCTGCTACAAAAGCGAAAAGAGGTATACTTTTATATTGAACATTTAGGCTATTAATGTGTGAGCAACTTGGTTACTATTAGTTATGATATAACTTTGTTAGTACCTCAGGTTTTTTTTTTTGAAAGATTTAAGTTTAACATATTTCAGGTTATGTGTGTAACTTCAAGTTTTGTTGAATAACCATGCTAACAATACCTTGTGTATCTTTTTCTGTCTGCGTGGACTAGTATTAAGAGTACTGGGCTTTAAGTAAGGAGACCTGGATCAGTCTGAAAAGTTGCTGTAAGCCTTCATATTATTCATCTTTATTGTGAAAAACTTCCCACACCTTGTTGTTAGGATGAAATGAGGTTTTGCAATAAGGTGAAATCATTTTGAAAAATAGCTTCTAAGCTATTTATTGGCATCTAAATCAGTTTTTTTGTAGATTAACATTAATGACTGCCCATCAAATTTAGCTTTGAATGAGGAAGGTATTTTCTTGTCAGCCTTATGCTAAATAATAGTAAATAAAATCCTTTGATGCTGTGTTTGTAATTTAAATTCTTTCTTCATTGGTGATAAAACATTTTACTATCTAACAATGGAGATGTTTCTTTTCATTTCTAGTAGACAAACTCTGAAGTTTCAAAAATACTAGTAATGCAGTTGAGTTCAAATAGTTGTCGTGGTAATCCATAAACTGACCTTGAATTTTTTTTGTGGGGGAAGTAGCTGTAATTTTAAATTGTTCACTTCTGAAATCATTGATAACTTTAAAAAATACCCTGATTCTAAAAAAAATAAGAAAAATGCTGCTCATTTCCCTCATGCCTAAATTCCTCATCTTTTTTATATAATTTGAAATGAAAAATGGATACTTTTGCCCCTTAACTTTATAAATTTCATTGTTTGACGACTTATGTGAGTATAAAGCATGTCTTAGTCCTTGAAATTATGGCCTAATTCTTGGACACAGGTTTAGGATTGTGAACATAGAATGAGTAGATAAAGACAAAAGGGCTTTGAGATTAAAATTCCTGTACAGATATACTACTAGGTTAGGGTTACGATTTTAAACACATTGAAAGGCATCCTGCACCTTTGATTGTGCTAATGTACATAAGAAGTGTTTGCCTTCATTAGCCTTATTTGGAAATACAAGATTATATTCATGCAAAGAAAAAATATATTTTACAAAAGCACAGAATATAATCTAAAAGCTAATTTATCCTTAGATTGTAAAAGAATCTTAACTCCCAAGCTCTGAATTGAAAATTTATGTGAGTATGCTAGTTATCTAATATTTGAAATGTTTACTTGATTGTTTCAGGTCAATCTTTATTCCCTCAAAAGAGTTTAGCAGGGAGACAATTTTTTTACCTGGTTATTTTATTCTAGTTCGTTTTGTTCTTTGACTAGGCACTAGTTAACATGACTCTTTTTCAGACTATAAATATCAAGATAATGAGAAATTGTTAAGCTTTTTTGATATGAACAAATATGTTATATAACAAATGATCTGTTGTATTAATAAATTACATAACAAACTTCTTTACAGTTCCTTTATACAATGGAATTTTGTAAGCATTAGAAAAGAATTAATCTACCAGCTAAATATTAAAACCAAAGTCAGGTATTTCAGGTACCAAGAAACTTTAGCTATTTGATGTACAACTGTTAATTTTTCTAAGTGGTTATTGTTGTTTAGTGGAATTAAAAATTAGATGTAACCACCAAAATAATGGAGTCTCCTGCATTTTTTGGTGCATGTAACAACTTTTGGGTGTTCTTTTGGTTGTCTTCCTTTATAATTGAAAAGAAATTGTGTGTTCTTTACAGCTTCAGGAAAACCAAGATGAAATAGAGAATATGATGAATGCAATATTTAAAGGAGTGTTTGTACATAGATACCGGTAAGTCAGGACAATTTTTTCATAAGTAGCAGTATGTAATTTTTACTCTGCAAGTTTGGATGTTTGTTGGTTTACACTGTATAAATTAGTGGAAAGAATGGTGTAGTAGATCAATGTTGGAATCTAAACTCAGCCACTGAGTACTCTGGTCAAGTCATTTAACTCCTCTGAATTTGATGTTTCCCATCTGAAAATTTGGGTAATGGTGTGATTGACTTGTAGCTGCCCAGCCAGAGGAAGTTACTGCAATTATTAGGAGTCAGGGTATAACATACTTAATTGCTTTTGGATGTGCTGTGTTAGTAGAGACTTTATATGGTGGCTCCTGATTCTGTTCTCTTCCACTTGAACATCAGTGGGAAAGTTTGGATAGGTTAAAGTGAGATATTTTCTTTTGCTATTTTGAATGAACAAAGGAACAAAATAGGTAATCTTATACAATTGCTGCTGTAACGTATTCTTTTTTTTTTTTTTTTTTTTTTGAGACAGAGTCTCACTCTGTTGCCCTGGCTAGAGTGAGTGCCGTGGCGTCAGCCTAGCTCACAGCAACCTCAGACTCCTGGGCTCTAGCAATCCTTCTCCCTCAGCCTCCCAAGTGGCTGGGACTACAGGCATGTGCCACCATGCCCGGCTAATTATTTTTTTCTATATATTTTTAGTTGGCCAATTAATTTCTTTCTATTTTTAGTAGAGACAGGGTCTCGCTCTTGCTCAGGCTGGTTTCGAGCTCCTGACCTTGAGCAATCCGCCCGCCTCGACCTCCCAGAGTGCTAGGATTACAGGCGTGAGCCACCACGCCCGGCCTTGTAACGTATTCTTAAATGTTGGTAGTATTTTTATTCAACTTCTCCCACATTTCTTCAACTTGGCAGTATTGAATCAGGTTAATGCTTGCTTTGTAATGTCCCCATGTCCATTCTTACATTTTCATTTCTATTGTCACCATTACCTTAATCTATTACCTCATCATTGTCATGCCTAGAGATTATTGCAGTTTTCCTAAAACATCCTTTTATTGTGTTATTCTTCTGCCTTCAATGACCTACCACTACCTACAGGATGAATTTAAAATCATTTAGTATGACATTCAAATCCCAATTGAGCTTGGCCTCAATATTATGTGTAAGTAATTCTCACCTGGAAAATTATGCTCTAGCCAGACGAGTGTGCCTGCTGTGTTCTGAACACACCATGCCCAGCAAGTATGAGCAAAGGCTGGGATGTGGTATGGTGTAAAAGGTGGGAATGGGATTTTGTTTGTAGTTTTACTTAATTTTAAGTATGTGTGTGTTGGTAATTATGCTTTGCCACCTGGACTGTAAGCTTTTGGCATTTGGGGCCATGCTTCAGTTCTACTTTTTAATCCCCAGTTATACTTGAGATACTGTTACATTTATAGTAGGTATGAAATTCTTGGCATGTCTTAAATAAATGGTAAGTCCTGGGTTTAGTGGCACTAATTATGCATAATTTTCCTTCTTTTATTCAGAGATGCAATAGCTGAAATCCGAGCTATATGCATTGAGGAGATTGGCATTTGGATGAAAATGTATAGTGATGCCTTTCTTAATGACAGTTATTTAAAATACGTTGGTTGGACTATGCATGATAAGGTAAGTTGTGCCCTATAGATTGCTTCTGTCTACGCAAGGCATGGCTGTCTGCAGCTCTCATTCATGAGTTATCTGCCTGTATGTATACTAGAGCCACATTCCTAATAAGCCTTTCTCCATTATTCTTTTGTATCTGCTCTGTGAAAACTTGGTCTCGATCATATAAAGTCCCCTAGATTTTTTAAATCCTGGCTACTGATTTAGCCTTCATTGTGAATTGAGTTTTGTGCTGAAATACTAGGATCATGTAAGTGGTAATAGTGAAGCATTTCTTAGAACACTGAGAAGACCCCTTAATCCATTGTTAGCTGAGTGCTATATATTTTTTTGAAATTCTTCAATTTTGATCCTCTCTTTTGAAACGCATGTATCTTAGCCAGATTATACCTTATAATTTGGTCTCTTTTTATTTTTTTCATTAAACTACTGTTCTCTTAGACTGCCTCTTTACCAGCCTTGAAGAAGTTCTTTATATATATTCCTTCCAAACATTGCTTTCTGTAAAGGAAAATTTATTGTGAAATATGCTTCTATTGTCTTTCACAGTATTTTGCTCTAAACAAATTTTCAAAAAACGATCATTTGACAGAAATAGTAACCCCCCATAGGTATTTAGTCTTTAGTGTATGTACTGATTTCTGTTTTTGCATTAACAATGATAACAGTTTCTGAAGAAATACTGTTGTATAAACATGTTTAAAACTTTAAAGTAGAAAATACTGTATACATCTTGAATATTCAGGTTGAAAATATATAGTTTTAATGCATTTTCTCATCTTTTTTTTTTTTTTTTTTTTTTTAGCCAGGTGAAGTAAGACTCAAATGTCTTACTGCTCTACAAGGGCTTTATTATAACAAAGAGCTGAATTCCAAACTGGAGCTTTTTACCAGTCGGTTCAAGGTTTGTATTGAAGTATTTAAAAATTACTTATAATTTGAAAATATTTTTCTCTTGCTTTCCTTTTAAAAAATATTTTAATTTTTTTGTCCTTAGGATAGAATTGTGTCTATGACCCTTGACAAAGAATATGATGTTGCAGTACAAGCAATAAAATTACTCACTCTTGTTTTACAGTAAGTATGTATTTGTTGCATATCTGGACTAATGTCTAGATATCCAAATAATAGATTAGAGTACTTGCTTCAAAATCATCTAGTTGTAAATTTTAATAGCCTAAGTCGTGTGATTGTACAGCTAGAAGTTTCCTCATGTAAAGTTGAGAAAACATAGGAAGAAGGAAGCATAGAGCCTGTGAAATTCTAGCTGAGCAAGGAATTCATGTGTTCCCATTCTCTTGGCCAGTTTCCTCCCTATTTTACTGTTTTTGATGCTCTTGAAATTAAAAATGTATTTATTATATTTTATCACATCTAAATTTAACACATTCAACTATGTCTAATATCTAATCTGCTAATATCTAGAAATGTTATTTATATTTTTCCTTTTTAAAAAATTTGTGGTAAAATATGTATAAAATCTACCACTTTTTAACCATTTTTGAGTGTGTGTACATATATATGGTTTAGTGGCATTATATGTATTCACATTATTGTGCAACTGCCACTGCTATCCATCTCCAGAACTCTGTACCTATTAAACACTAACTCCCCCACTACTCCCTTCCCCCAGACCCTGGTAACCACTGGTCCTATTCTGGCTCTATGAATTTTCCTATTTCATATAAGTGGAATCATAACTATGAATTTTCCTATTTCATATAAGTAGAATCATAAAATATTTATCCACTTGTGTCTGGCTTATTTCACTCAGAATGTCTTCAAAGTTCATCAGTATTATAGTGCATGTATTGGAATTTTGCTCTTTTTACAGCTGAATAATGTTTCATTGCATGTGTGTATACCACGTTTTGTTTATTCATTTATCCCTGAATGAGTTTGCGCCCTTTCTGCCTTTTGACAATTGTGAGTGACACTGCCATGCACATGGGTGTGCAAGTGTCTGTTTAAGTCCCTGCTTTCAATTATTTTGTGTATATCCAGAGGTGGAATTCCTGGATCATATGGTATCCTGTTTAATTTGGGGTGTGGGGGGAACTGCCATATTGTTTTCCATAGCAGTTGTGCCATTTTACATCCCCACCAGCAATATACAAGAGTTCCAATTTCTCTACATCCCCACCAACACTTGTTTTCTGCTTTTTAAAATAAATATTTATCAAGTACTGTCTCCATTCTAATCACTTGGGTGGTATGTTAGGCTTCTTAAAATCAAAATCTTCTTTTTTCAAAATTAAATATGTTATAAAAACACCTAGTAATAAACAAGCAATCCACCAGATGTATATGAAGAAACATTAATAAAATGCAAGTAAGGGACATAAAAAAAGACTTAAATTTGGAAAGCTTACCTTAGGAAAACTCAATTTTTAAAGATTCATTATTTCCCTATATCTGTATATTTAACACAATCCAAATAATGGTAAAGAGTATTTTTTTAACCATACAAAGCTAATTCTGACACTCATATGGAAAAATTATTGTGTAGGAGTAGCCAGCAGAATATACTAAAAACTAATGCGTGAGGACTAGTCCAATATGATTTTAAGTCATGTTGTAAAGCCATAGTATTTTTTAAAAGATACAATATTAAATTATAAAAAACTGTAGTAATTTTAATTATGGGCTCAGTACATGAATAGACAAAAAGATCAGTGGAGTAGAATAAAAATAGGGACAAACATAAATACATGTAGGATTATAGTATAAGATCAAGGTGGCATTTCCTGTCAGAAGTACAGTCAAAGTCAATAAATGTTTTTGTGACAATTTGTATTTGGGGGAAAAATAAAATGGGGCTCCTGTTTCATTCCTTACCCCAAAATAATTTCCAGATGGATGAACTATTTAAATGCTAATAAATGAAACCATGAAAGTACTAGTTGAAAATGTGGGAAGAGTTAAAGTTTTATGTGTAAAATGATTGTGCAAAAATTTTTCTGAACATAACATAAAACCTAGACATAAAAAGATCAATGAATTAACCGCATTACAAACAAAAAATGTCTATATGGCCATAAAGTACCATAAACAAACTCTGAAAACAAATATCAGCTTAATGTTTCAAAAAAGAAAGATAATGTGATGAAATATTTGCATCAAAGGGATCAGTTTCTGTAGATCAATTAAAAGAACAGAAGCCAAGTAGGAAAATAGTCAAGTGTTATGAATCAGATCATTGAGGGAAAATAAAATAGAAATTTAAACTTATGAGAAGATTGTTAGCCACACTTAAAGACATACATTTTAAATTGAGACCATTTTTTACCTATTTACTTGGCAAAGATAGAAAGTGTTTGATAATATACTATGTTGTTGAGGCTATGCTGAAACAGGCCTTTTTACAGTTAATGAGAGTATAAATTGGTTTAAATTCCTTAGAGAAAATTGGCAGTATCTATCAAAGTTTAAAATGTTCATCTTCTCTAACACAGCATTTGTTTGTAATGGTAGTTTTTTTTTTATTATTTTTTACTTTTGAGACAAGGCCTCACTCTGTTGCCTGGGCTAGAGTGTAGTGGTGTCATCATAGCTCACTGCAACCTCAAACGCTTGGGCTCAAGTGTTCTTGCCTAAGCCTCCTGAGTAGCTGGGACTACAGGCACGTGCCAACATGCCTGGCTGATTTTTGTATTTTTTTTTTTTTTGTAGAGAAAGGGTCTGGCTATGTTGCCCAGGCTGGTTTTGAACTCCTGGGCTCAAGTGATCCTCCTGCCTTGACCTCCCAAAGTGCTAGGATTATAGGCATGAACCACTGCTCCCGGCCTAAAATAGCAGAATTTTGAAAACAACTGAGATGTTTGTCAATAGATGAAGAATCAAATTAGTATATTAGATAATAGGTAACATAAGCACTTTATGTAGATTATCTCATTTAATACAGTAGCCCAGTGACATGGTGGTGGTTATTATCCCCATTTATATGAAATAGACTACATTTCAGTAATTAAAAAGAAGGCAGTTCCAGATATATTGATATTTTTGGAGAATACACTTACCCAATGGCTTTTTGAGCAGTCTATTAACTATTGCATGTTTCCTTAATTTTTAATTGGATTTTAAATTATAAACAACACATGTAAAGATACTGAAACAATTCTTAAATAAGAATAGTACTCTAGATATATTTCTCTAGCTTCCCCCTTCTTCCATAATATACTATGAATATCTTGTTTCTGATATTTTTATTAAAGGTAATAATAGAGCCATTTATGTTGATTTTTCAGCTAGGTATATACCTAATAATTGAGACTTGTTAGGAATGTTCCTTCTCAAAAAGTTAAAATGAATGAGGTACCACAGATTTGCACTACTTTAACTGGTTTGATTCAATGTTTTTTTGGTTATAAAAAGACACAGGTAGTTTTTCAAAAACAATCAAGTATTATACATAGAGTAATTTAAATCAAAGTGCTTTGAAACTTGAATTTTAACAGTGTAGTTTCTTTTTCTCTGAAAAAGAAGTAACATTTCTTTGACATCAGAGTTCTGGAAACCTTTAGCACAACAGAAAACCAAAAAGTAAAAAGGATCTGTGTTCTTCAACTATCTATGCAGTGTTCTCTCAGGCATAAGTTCAGGAAAATGAGCACTACATTTTAGTAATATTTTTTCCAATGATAGATCACAATTAAAGGTCTTTGTCACTTAGATTTTAATTATTTGGAAAATCCACTTATATTGCCTTATGTGGTATTCAGTAAATGGTAGATGAAGTATTTATCAGCGTGAGATAAAGGCTTTAGTATATTTTAATATGATATTGTGTTCCTTAATATTACTAAGAAATATATGCAGTGTTATCTGTGATTATTAACTCTAAGTTCTTAGCATGCTGCCACTTTCTGCATTAGTTTTGTCTTCCTTTCTCTTTGGCGTCTTGTGTTACATTATTCTGTTAAACATTCATTTTTTACATTCTGTATTCACTCTTAATTTTACTTGCTATTTTTTATCTTTGATCTTAATATAGTACTCAGTTCTTTTGGTTGGGGTAAGCTTTTATTGGCAGACAATAATTAAGTAAAGTTGGTTTCTTTATTTTTTTTCTTTGACACAACTCTGTGAAAGATTACAGTTTTTAAAAAATGTATGAATGAATATTTATACTCTTAATATATTTAGAATTATGACATTACTTTAAAAAAACACCTTTTACTGCTCATTTCTTTTTAGGAGTAGTGAAGAAGTTCTTACTGCAGAAGATTGTGAAAATGTGTATCATTTGGTTTATTCAGCTCACCGGCCAGTAGCAGTAGCAGCTGGAGAATTTCTCTACAAAAAGTAAGCCTGTTATATTTTTGCTATTCACTTTCTATAGCATACTTTCATAGCAGTAGTTTATTATCTTATACTTCATATTAAAAACTATATATAAAAACTTATATTTGAAAATAGTACAGGTCAAATTGAAACTTTCACATTTTATTTACTATTTCTTTTAAAAGTTTAGATTTCTCCAAGTTCTTTGATTTATTAAAGTCAGATTTTTAAAAATTTAATTTAATTTTTTTTTCAAAATATTAAGGAGGTACAAGTGTTTTTGTTACATGGATGAATTGAATAATGCTGAAGTCAGGACTTTTAGTGTGCCCATCACTAGAGTAGTGTGTTTTGTACCCAGTAGGTACATTTTTATCCCTCATCCTATTCTCACCCTCCCATTTAAGTTAGATCTTTAAAGGAAAAGGTACCCATGTATTTTAATGGACATGCTTAAAAAGATACCTAACTATATTATAATATTAAGATTGACCTCCTCCTAATTGTTCACTCTTCTTTTCACCTACTTCAACTTTTAAATATTGCCTATACTACAATTTTTAGTCTTAAACTTAATTTAATTTTCCTTTGCTTTAGAAAATATTAGAAGGTTCTGCTTCAAGTACTTAATATGGTTTGACATCCAAATTGCAAGAATCCTATAATCCTTTTACTTTTATGATGATATTTAACATCTCAGGTAGTATGGAGAAGAGTGTGAATGTGATCACAAAAAACATTCAATGAATGTTCTATAATGGCTTTCAAAGAGAACATTTTGAACCACTTGGATTAAACTTAGATATTTTATTTTATTTTATTTTTAGACAGAGTCTCACTCTGTTGCCCGGGCTAGAGTGCCGTGGCATCAGCCTAGCTCACAGCAACCTCAAACTCCTTGGCTCAAGCGATCTTCTGCCTCGGCCTCCCGAGTAGCTGGGACTGCAGGCATGGGCCACTATGCCTGGCTAATGTCTTCTATATATTTTTAGTTGGCTAATTAATTTCTTTCTATTATTAGTAGAGACAGGGTCTCTCTCTTGCTCAGGCTGATTTTGAACTCCTGACCTTGAGCAATCCTCCCACCTCAGCCTCCCAGAGTGCTAGGATTACAGGCATGAGCCACTGCACCTGGACAATAGCAATTCTTATGTGTTTTAATATACTCTTCTATAGAGACTCACTGAGAACAGTTTGATGTTTTTAGTCTTCATGTGCCAGCAAGGTGAGGTATTATTATAGTTTATTTTCTCATCCCTTTGTGATGCTCTACACCTGTGCCTTGTCCCGAGCTGTGGGAGATTTAAATCTAGGAGGAAGATAGAGATCAGAGAAGAGTTGGTATTCGGAGAATACCTACCAACATGCAGGTCATGTTCTCATAAAATAATACACTTGATCCTGACTCTTCAGAATCATGGTAAGACAGAGCTGGAAGGAGACCTTAGAGATTGCATTTATTTTGTAGATGGAGGAACTGAGGGAGAGAGTGATTAAGTGAATCACTTAATCAATTAATTGAATGCCCAAGGTCAAACAATTGATTTGTTAACTAAAAAAAAAAAAAAAAAAAATGAGGTTCATACTTTGGAAAAAGGAGAATTTATTTCTCATTAAGGGTTGCAGCCTGGGGGTGGCCATTCCAGCAGGCAGGAAAGCAGAGCCCCGGCCAGAAGTCAGGACGCGAGCTTCAAGGGACCGACAGTAAGATTTATATACTGAATGGGATGGTTAAATGTACACATTCAACAACCTATAGGAGGAGTCATGAATATTTATGAAAACAGAAATCATGCACATGTGCAATTGTACTTTATACCTCCTGTCCTGTGTTGGGTGGGAACTCAGTTTTAAGGTGTTTCTGGGGTCCCCTTGACTAAGAGGGGTCCATTCAATTAGCAGAGGGCTTAGGGTTTTATTTTGAGTTCACAGGTAAATGGCAGAACAAGAATAAGAAACCAAGGAAGGTACTCAACTTCTGGTCTAGGACACTGTTTCCTATCACATATTGCTCCTTGGTAAAGTTTAATTAGTCAGCAGTTTTGATTAACTCACAAGGTGTGACTGCAAAAGAAACAGAGATTGAACTAAGATTTGTTCAGTCCAGGCCCTAAGATTACGACAGCAATAATCCACTTACTCATTGGGTCCTTTGGAAATTTGAGAGCAGGAAGGATAAGAAATTTGTGCTTCTTTGTACCCAGGGCTTCCATACATAAATGCGATTGCGTTGACAATGTGAGTAGCAGAGGAAGTAGAAAGGAATGTTCCTGGAGAGATCAGGAAAGCCAATGAAAGGACAGTTTGTAGCTTGGTTTAGTGGTTAAGAATATGGATTTAGAGTAAGGTGTGGTGGTGCACGCCTGTAGCCCCAGATACTAAGACTCGGGAGGCTGAAGCAGGAGGATGGGTTGAGCCCAGAAGTTCGAAGTTGCAGTGAGCTGTGATCATGCCACTGTTTGTTAGGCTGGGCAACAGAATGAGACTTTGTCTCTTTAAAAAAAAAATTCAATTTAGGAGTCAGACATTTCCTGGGTTTGAATTCTGGTTCCACCCTTCACTACCATTGTGGTCTTGGGCAAATTATTTCACCTTTCTAAGTCTTCATTTTCTTACCTGTAAAATGGGGATACCAGCACTTATAAATTATAAGGAATAAATGAAATCATGTATATAAAGGCACATGGCTTACATTCAATGAATGAACTTTGGAAACACGTTTTAGGTTTTATTTGGTAATGTTGGTGCAGTTTAACAATTGTGGTTTTGGTTTATGCAAAGAACATCTTTGCAAATGAACTCTGAGTATGGCAGGTACAAACCTCAGTGCATAAACTCAAGGTGTGCAAAGAAATGTTGTTATAGTATTTTTCTATGATTACATTTGTTTTCAATTTTAAGGTCCCATTCCACCAAGTGGTAGACACTCAATTACTGTCAGCTCAAGACTTTCTTCCTGGCTGGGCGCAGTGGCTCACGCCTGTAAAAAAAAAAAAAAAGAAAGATTTTAAAGATTTTCTTCCTTCTCTACAAATTTGAATACCCCTTCCTGGGGGCTCACACAGTGTTAGGCCCAGGGTCAGGACCACGGTGAGCAGCTCCCAGACATCCTCTGCAATGCCCATCGTTCCCATCAGGTTTTGGCCCAAGTAGGACCAGGAAGGCCCAGGCAGGGCCTCTTTTTTTTTTTTTTTTTTGTTGCCCAGGCTAGAGTGCTGTGGCATCAGCCTAGCTCACAGCAACCTCAAATTCCTGGGCTCAAGCGATCCTTCTGCCTCAGCCTCCCGAGTAGCTGGGACTACAGGCATGCACCACCATGCCCGGCTAATTTTTTCTCTATATTTTTAGTTGGCCAATTAATTTCTTTCTATTTTTAATAGAGACAGGGTCTCACTCTTCCTCAGGCTGGTTTCAAACTCCTGACCTTGAGCAATCCTCCCACCTCGGCCTCCCAGAGTGCTAGGATTACAGGGGAGAGCCACTGCACCCGGCCGAGGGCCTCTTTATGTTACGAAAACTCTGCACTTGTCCATGAGGTCAAATCAGAAGAATGAGGACAAGTAGTTTGGGGAAGAAGAAAGAGAAGTTTTATTACTTTGCCGGCAAAGAAGAAACAGTGGTTGTCAGCTTCAGGCAATTACTGTCCAACTACAGTTGATGATTCTGATCATTCCATCTCTGGAGACAATCTGGGCACCTCCCTTTACCAGGTCTGGGCTGGGCCATCTCCTGTTGCACAAATAAACCCAAGACTTACCCTGCCCCTCCCGACCACCACGGGCCTGAGGCAGGGATGCAGGCTCTACTTCTCAGAAAGGAGTGGAGGATGTTTTAAAGAGACAGAAAATATTTTTGCCGTTTTTTTTCGAGGCCATTCGCTCTGTTACATTTAGGTCAGGGGACCCCCTTGCTGTACTGCCTCTCCCAGGCACAGGCAGCTATTCCATGCCTATTGTACTGTGCTGGGGGACACAGGTGCTCTGTGAGGCTATCTCAGGTCTGCCGTCTGCTCCTGCGTGCTGTGCCAGGAAGAGGGCATGCTCTAGATGTCTCGAGGCTTCCCTGGGTTCCACTGGGAATGGGGCATGGGCCACCTTGCTCATAGATCCCCCAAACTGTCTCAGGTTTCCACTCTTCCCCACCTCTCCTTCCCTTTCTCCCCCCCTCCCACTGCGATTCAGGATTCAGTGAGGCAGGACACAGCACCCTCCTCGGGAAGCATATGCAGGCTCACTCTCCAGGTTCTCCCTTGCCCTACAAGTTTTCTTTTCCTCTGGAGCATTTATCTGGGTATGAGGTAGCTCTTGGTTTTCTTTATTCTTCTAAACCTATTGTCATTATGCCCTAGCTGGACTTCGGGCCTGTAAAAGTCAAGACGTGGCCTCTTTTGTCGTATACATTCTGCTGCATCTTGCAGGCACGGTGATCGCAGAGAGCCCCACGTCCCAAACATCAGTCAGACAGTTGTGAAAGTTAGCTACCTCTGGAACCCCCTGAGGAAGTGGGAAAAGGAGCATCTTTAGCCACATCTATCAAAGCCCTCTTAGATATTAATGCTAGAGACTAATTTTAATTTTTCATAAGCAATTTCTTTAACCTCATAGAACGAGTCGAGTGGCCTTATGGAAAATTTGCAAGCTAATGAAGAAGATCTGGGTCAAGGGAGTCATGCCTTCATTCCTTCAGCTTGGCAAGTGTCTAGTAATTAACTCCCTACCCAGGGCCACATTGATGGGGCTAATGTTATAAAATATAATGGGGGAAAAATAAAGCAAGGGGCAGAAAAGTGGCCAAAACAGGAAGGTGCTGAACACCTCAGATGGGCTACCAAAGACAGCATTCTAAAATCTCATCTTTGCCTCTTCTCCTTGTAGGGGACTGTGGGTTGAATAAGGATGAGTTTTTAAAAACCTCAATTAATTTTAACGAAGGAAACAAAGCAAGTGTTTTTCTTCTCACCAGGGAAGGCAATTTTGATGTTAAACACCTCATTGAGAGTGGTAATACTATGCAGTTAATTTTAAAGATGGGAACAAAAGAAGTGTTTTCATTCTCACTAGGGAAGGCAGTTTTAAACACCTCATTGAGGGTAGCACTGCCAGGCTCATCTGGGACTTGATAATTGCTCCTCTTGACAAGACAATACGGAAAACACAGGGTGAAACCTACCAGCACTTAGACGAGTTTTCACCCCCGCCTAGTAGCAAAGGCACATTTTCTCCATTTCCTAAAAGGAGTGTTAGAGTACAGCGCAATCCAATTATTTTTACAATGCCAAGTCCCCTGGAAATGGATTCAGAATCTTCCTCCATTGATTTCAGTGGGGCTTGGTGTGGTGAAATTGATTCCACAGGGCTTGGATACAGAACGAAGGGAATGGGGAATTTCTGTTCACATTTATTTATTTTTCCAACCTACAGCTTAAGAGGATGAGAATGTCCCTTCTATCACTGCCATCTGAAAGTAGGACTAGTTACTTAGGAAGGGGGAAGAATATGGTTATATTCCCTCCATGACCATGAATTTACTCATGACTGTAGGGAAAAAAATCTGGTGGCACTTTTCAGCCAGCAAGTGAGTGGAATCAGATGTTTCAGTTGAAGGCTTCAGCTTAGAATCATAAAAGGAGCTTGACATGTTTGGACTGTCCAGCTGCTAGAGGTGACACTGTCATAGCCTCAGCAGCTCTGAGTCACACATAGGACTCTGGAGTTAGTGTCA
This sequence comes from Lepilemur ruficaudatus, assembly GCA_963574885.1. Lineage (NCBI taxonomy): Eukaryota > Metazoa > Chordata > Mammalia > Primates > Lepilemuridae > Lepilemur > Lepilemur ruficaudatus. Next base: position 78,777 of record CAUYRT010018776.1, read on the forward strand.
CCTTTGGCTGTCTTGCAAGACAGAGATCATAAATGCTCAAGTTACTAGTTCAAAGAGGAGATATAATATACCTATGGCGGGGAGAAGAAGTATTAGAAAAAGTTGAAAGTAATTCAATTCTAATTGTTCGATTCTAAATACTTCAATTTTCTTATGACATCACAGATTCATGGATTCCTTTTACAGGCAGGCTCCTTAGAAGTAACTGAGGCTGTTTTTGCATTTTTAGGAAGTTTAGGAAAGATTAGGAAGTTGAGGCTCAGAGAGGCCATTTAGCAGTGACTAACACTTGATTTCTGGATCTGTAGCCTGTCTACTAGCCCTGGTTTTGAGAAGAGAAAAGGTTGGCGGCTAACCAAGTCCCCAAGTCAGACACAGAGAAATGATTCCTTCCAGGGCACAAGTTGATTTATAGTTAAAGTCACAGTGCCTGAAAAGGCAAGGAGAAAACAGAGCACACACGTGCACACACCATCATGCAAAGAACCTTGATAACGACGCAGCAGCACGTCTGTGCAGAGGGACAGGGCTCCCTGGTGTGCAGGCTTGGCCTGCCCAAGCAGTCTGGCACAGAAGATGCCAGGTTTCAATCTGCAATGTCAGTTCTTGACGCACTCGTGGCTGAAGAATGACCAGATGCACCATAGTAAGGCAAGCATGAAATGAAGTTTATTGAGGAAAGATAGGATTATAGAACAAGAGCCAGATACAGGTTTACAGAGCATGATACATACACCACGGATGATGACCGGACCCATTGTTACAGCAAAGGGAGAGCAGAAGAAAGGGGCAAAAAGGAGGTTTGGTTATGGTCTGTATGTTGTTTTATAGTGCCCAGATTTGGACCTCCCTAGCGGCCCAGATATCATCATGGAACCACTTTTATTGGACAGTTAGAGTTGCATTACTACACGTGCAGATTGTTTTAGGTCAATTTCTGGACTCTATGGTACCTATGCTGCTTTGCCCGTGGGCTAGAGAGTCCTCTGCCTTCTTTGGCAGCTGGTGAAGCTAAGTTGATTGGCCGATTCGTAAGATGTTCCCTCCTCCCCCAGGTGTGGCAGTTGCTCAGAAGAGGATTAGGGTGGGGCAGGACCAAGATGGAGGCCTGAGGTCCATCCTTCTCCTTCTTCCCAGGTAGGGCAATTGCATGAAAGCAACAGCACCCACTTTTGTCTGTAGGAGACCTGGAATTCCTCGCTGTCTGCCTAACAAAAACACCCACTGTCCTGAGATTCCAGAAGCCTGTGAGCCCAGTGGGGAGAGATACATGTAGCCCGAGAACTATATTGTAGTCTTCTTCCTTGAGGGGCTTTTCATTTAGAAACTCAGCTTCATTCTTATTAAGGCATTCTTGAGGCTTTCTATAAGCAAGAAGCAGGTTTTGAATAAAGGAAATTTTTATAAAGGAAATAAGATAAAGCAATAAGATAATGTTGGCCAAGAGCTCTGGTATCGAAATCCTTAAAAAAATAAAAGCACTCTAGAAATAGAAAGTATATTATTCTATTTACTTTGTTCCAGGATCACATGTATGATATTGCATTAGCTTTTATCATATTAGGCCACTTTTCTTTGGGTATAGCGATATCTCCCCCAATACAGCTGAGAATGAGCTTCAATAACTTAAAATCGTAATATAATTTTTCTGTGAACTCTGTCACATTACTGTCTACAGAATCTGCTCTTGGATGTTTTACTTTCCTCCAGGGTTAGCAAGAGACTTTCATTCCTTCTTTGTGCTTTGGCAACTTGCAGGACTCACGGGGAAGGGTGTTTGCTAGATGCTTTAGTTCTTTATTAGCGCCCAATCAATCTGTTTAACCTTCTCTCCTGTGCCTCCTTTGAAGTCTTGAGAAATCCCACCTGGCAGAAAGTGCCAGGGCCGGAGCAGTGCCCTCCACAGACAGGAGAGCAAAGGGAGTCATGCCCATCGGAGCCCCCTGCAAAGCACAGGTTTGGGGTGGACTCCATCTCTCTAGGTCTTTCTCACAGTTCCGGATTCACGTGGGAGGAGAGAGCAGTGGGGAAGCTAGTTGTTCCTAGGGGATGGCGCTCAAATCTGCTGATCAGGCCTCTGGGGGATCAGTCAAGCTCATGCCTGCTCTCGGGAGCTGAGAAAGGTGCCTTCCAAGTGCAGACCCTACAAAGCTCTATGTCTTAAGGACAGAGTACCTTCTCCCCGCACTCCCACACCCAGGCCAGCCCTGCCCTGCCCTTGCAAAAAGGCCTCCAAGCCTAAGAGGAACTCCTCCTGGGCATACTAGCTCTTTGACCTCAGGGAAGTTCCTTAACCTTTCTGAGCTTTGCTTGCCTCATCTGTAAAATGGGATAATAGTGGTGACAACCTCATCAGTTTTTGTGAGGATAAAGTGAGGCAATCCACATAAATCTGTTAGCATAGTGCCTAGCATTTTGCGAATGTTTGATAACTAGCGCTACTACTAATAATAAACAGACAATTTTTATTAGATTAAGGAACGTGTATTGACAAGAGCTGAAGTTAGGGGATCACAGTGAGAAAGAAAACAAACAGAACACTTGCAAGGGGAAAATCATTGATGAAGTACGTGGCCCGAGCGAGCGATTGAGCTTTTCCTCCTGTTTGTTTCGTCATGCTGCTCATCAGATGTCAATTCTTAGGGTCCACAGTGTGTCTGTGTCTGTAAATCTCGTTGACCTTTTTCTAAATTGTTGAAGTAGGTCCCCCTTCTTCCGACAACAGTTTCCTGATTTCCCTGGGATTCTACTCCTTCCCCTCTTGCACTCCCTGTGTCCCGTGTGGGGCTGGCTCCAAGCCCGGCATCCGGGGGACACGGCACCTGGGCCTGGCCACTGAAAGCCGGTTGTGAGACTTTTGCTGGAGCAATTAGGAAAAGAATATGCCCATCCATTGCATGCGGAGAGCATAGAATGTCATTTTGCAGCAGCTGGCACCTGTCGAACCCAGAAGTGGAGAGTGAGTGTCAGTCTGGGGCACCTGCTCTGTGCAGGTGCAGGGATTCAGCAGGGAACAGGCCCCTGGCCTTGTGAAGCTCTGGGTAAGAAAATATTCAGATACGTAGACAGGCAGATGGATGGATGGGTGGGTGGGTATATATATCAATAGATCATCCTGGTAGTGGTAAGTTCTATTAAGGAAAAGGGAACAGAATGAGAAATGCATGAGGGTGGGACTATTTTAGATACTGCAGCTAATGAGCATGTCGACTTACAGAAAGAAACTGAGGCAAAATTAATATGAGGAGAGAGCTTATTTGGGCCAAGTTCGAGGACTGCAACACAGGAGACATGGACTCAAGTCGAGCTGAATACGTGCTCCGATTAGCAGCAGTGACAAAGGCACTTTTAAAAGAAAAAGAAAGGGCAGCTCTTACATGGGTCCACTGAAATCACATCAGCTGTGGATTGGCTGTACATTGTTCCTTGTGTCACAAATTCCAGGAGCATGAATATAGTGGCTGGGGGTCACATTGTGCAACTCTGTGATAACATTCTAGGAAAATTATCACCTGCTCTAGAAACTACAGGGAAGGAAAGAAAGAACAAAATGCCTTAAAATGAGCGCCCCGAGGCATGGGTGTGTGTGCGTGGATGGGCGTGGGGAGGGAGGGACTGAGTCTCCCACACATTCTCTCTGGACCTGGTAAGTTCTGCATATCTTGCTAGGATTGCTCTGAGCTACTTTTCTTTCTCAAACCAATGAACTCCTTTTTTGTTAAAGCCAGTTTGGATTGGATTTCTGTCACTTGCAACCAAGGGATTCCTGATTGATACTCTGTATAACGAGGATTTTAAAACTGTGTTTTGATCAGGAGTCGATAAACTATGAAGAAGGGACTGGGAAGCTCTCTGGGGCGTGGGGTATAAGTGCATGGTGTATCTATCAACACATATGCGTGTAAGGATCTATGTGTCAGGTTTTAGTCTGAAATGTTGATTCTTGATGTGCTCATGGCAGAAGAATGACCAGACACACCAAGGTAAGGCAAGCACGAAAATGAGGTTTATTGAGCAGAGGAAGACAGGATTATAGAGCAAGAGCAAGATACAGGTTTACAGAGCATGATACCTACGCCACAGATGACGACCGGACCTACCGTCACAGCAACAGGAGAGCTGTGACACCACCACCACGCCTGGCTAATCCTTATAGTTTAGTAGAGACGGTGTCTCGCTCTTGCTCAAGTCGGCCATTTTATTTTTAAAAATCTATAAATGCATATACGTTTGTACGTGTTTCACAAAAATAAACAAAAACTCATGAAAAGAGATACAAAAATTATTAACGGTAATGACATCAAGGAGTTGCAATACCACTATTGGAGGATGGGAGGCAAAGACTATGCATTTTACTTTAGGCATTTCAGCAGCAATTGACTCTTTTGTAAGAAAATGGCTTTTGTAAGAAATAAAATATACAAACATATATAAAAAATAATTTCCATTTCACTGTTATTCAATATACTTTTGCTAATGTATTATTGAGAATGCGTGTATCTGTCGTGACCTGGTCTTGCGTGGGTGTGCATGCAGCAGGGTGCTTGCCAGATGCTGGTTCCAGGGCGGTACTGATGTCAAGAGATGGATTGGGAAGCGCTTTCCTTCTTTTTCTATGTGCCGGAGCAGTCGTGAAGCGTGACTGTCAGGAGTAACCTCTTGAGCTGGCCTCAGTGAGTGTTTGCAGAAACAGCCCGTGAGAGGAGCCTTAGAAGCCCTGCCTGGGGGGGCGGAGCTTTTGGAGCGGCAGATGGGCCATTCTGTTTCCAGATGTTTGCTGAGTGGAACAGATTGTGCCTCTCCCTTCCCATCTGGCTTGGAAGGTGAGCTCCACTGACCTCGCAGCTTGCTTGTCAGAACTGGCAGAATCCTCCAGCGTGTGTCCCTGCCGTCTCCCCTGAGCTGTCGCCTTTGGCCTCACGCCGGGGATGGTGGAGGCGAATGCAGGCACAGGCACAGGCAGAGACCAGGCTGCAGTCCCGTTCCCTGGAGTTGCTCCACGTGCCAGGACTGAGGGGCGTGAGCAGGGCCGTGTGCAAGAAGGGCCAGGCTGCACCGCGAAAGTGCAGAGTTTCATGGTTGGCGATAAAAATAATGTTCACTGCCGGCCTTTAAAAAAAAAAAAAGGTGGTTATAAGAGGGAAGGAGATTAGACTCTGAATCTAGTTTTCTTTATCTTTGCCGAAAAGGTTTCATCTGAAAGGTTTTATGACCAGCAGGTTGACAGGTGACTGCAGCCACTAGCTCGTTTAGAACGGCCTGAAGGTAATAAAAACCTTCCTATTTGATAGCCCACCTGCGCCTGCCGCATGGGCCGGAGAGCAAGAGCCGTGGGGGGCCGAAAGTCGAAACCCAAATGACTCGTCACAGCCACTCTCTTTGCAGCTAGAGCTTGACAATTATATATATTCACATTAAAACGTATGATATGAAAAATGTATCTAAGAAAAAAGAGAGGAAGTGTCATCTCACTTAATAAACACTGTTCATTTTAATATATGGCCATTTGAACTAAATTGCGTAATAGTGTTTTCCTCCTGAATTTCACCTCAGGGTTTATGAATTAAATGCCATCCTGACATGGTTTTAAATGACCGGATGGAGATTTATCACCAGATTATAATGTGGCTGGAGTTACACTGACACAGAAATAATTGCTTTTCGACAGGTGGTCCTGCAGCTTCACGATTAGACCCACAAATTCAATGTCCCCAAGCCATCCATAGACGCCTTCCCTGGATCGCCGTGAAGAATGACCTGCTTCTCCGAGATCTCACCTTTCTGAAGCTTAGAGATTCTGACGGTGAGTAGCCCAGGGCCTCTGCTGGAGCCCTGCGTTGCCTTTCCAACGCTGCAGCGTACATTTTGCATGGAACCATCTTCAGATGTGAGTGAAACTATGGGGTAAAGGGAATGTTCTTAATTTTTTCATACTGTACAAATGAAGACACAGAGTCACAAAGTTTTGTGAATTTTGAAAAATCCCTCCCTCCGTAGACCTACACCATGTAGGTGAGCAAATCAGTCTCTAGGCAAATAGGGTCCTGGAAAGGTTATATTTTGGTTGAAGGGTCACCAGCACACAGCCACGGGATGACAGGTGCAACCAGCCCACAAAGACTGACGGACAGGGATGCGCTCTGTTCAGAGGCTGTGAAGGATTGCGTGGATTTGTGTGTTCAAGAAATATCTGTTGAAAGCTCCCGTGTGCCAGGTGTGATCTCCTAGGAGCTGGGGACACGGCAGAGAACCAAGTGACAGAAATGCTGCTCTCGTGGGGCTTCTGCTCAGTGGCAGACGGAGACTTTTGACTGAGATTGTTATTTTCCTTAAGATCAGTGGTAAAATTTGTGTTTTTTTCACCCTGAATGTACAAAACTTGGAATCTGTTATGGTTCTGAGCACTGGGGTCCACTGTCAGCAGGATTAGCCAAGGGACCAGCTAAGCCATCGTGGGAAGGCTTTCTAGGATTCTGCTTTAAGGCACAAAGGAAGAAGTTTCTAGACCCATTCCTGAACCATGAACATTAAAAAATATTTATCAGGGACTAGTTAATTTCAGTCAGATTAACTGTAGCCTCTAGATTTTGATTTTGTGCTATGTACACTGAATTTTAGACTTACCACAATGGTGTTTATTGAACACCTATTTTGTGTCAATACTGGGAATGCCACACAAGTCAACAATAATGCTATTCCAGTCACAAAATGTGGCACAGTAACTCAGCCCTTCATGGTACAACAGGGGTGCTAGCATGCTCTGCAGTGAAACCACCAGGAATTATTCTGGCTTACAGCCCATTAACTTTTACCACCTCCTCAATACAAAGAGAATTTTATTACCGATTTACCCAGCAGGTTAAATTAATATTTACAACAGTCATGGCGGCCGAGAAGCACTGTGAAATTTCTAGGTGTGCCCTGTCAACGCTAGATTCTTTTCCTCCTCATCTTGTGGTGCCTCCGCACTTGAGTCCTTACGCATGAACAACGGCCTGGCTTGGTATGGACACTAACTGAAAACCTAATTTAGGAAGAGACGTGTGTAGCAAACAGCTGTCTCAATGGATTGTGGCAGCCCAGCTTCGGTCAATCCCAAGTGGCCATCGATTCACGGGGGCAAACACTGAGCTGGAGCCAATTCGGGCCACACCTCACTTCATTTTCCATCCATAAGTACCGTCTGGCCACATTGCTGGCCACTGAATATCTGTGACCTCTTTTGACCCCATTGAAGTAGGTAGGGAAGGTGGGGCCCCCAGCCAGCCCACCCTCTATCACAGTAGTAAATGTCCAGGTAGTAAACCTGAATGTCCCGCTGCCCAGGCGGACAGAGCCCCGGCTGAGACGGGGACAGCCCAGGCGTCTGGACCTGACACCTTCTCTCCACGGGAGCACAGTTCCCTCTCTCATGGTTGAAAGATCACCTGTGCAGCGAGGGCTCACCAAGAGCAGGTCACTTAAACAGCACAGTCTGTTTGAATTGACTTATCTCCGTAGCTACTGAAAAAAGAAAAACCGGAAACTCACATAGCAAGGGCTCTGGCAGGGTCCCCTGAGTAAGCTCTGAGCAAGCTGTTCTCTGCTCACCAGACCACGCCCAGAGCAGCAGGCCACCAACGGGCTGGCGGGTGCATAAAATAAAAGGGACAGCTGAATGGGCCACAGTCAAAGCAATAATGCAGTGCCATGGACAACAGTTCACATGCCCCAAATCTAGCCTCTGGCGTCAATGACAATAGTTACCACTCATTGAGGGTTTACCTTGTAGACATGCCACAGTTTGACAGGATGACTTATGGTGAGATTAATTCGTGTTTCCATGTTGTTCTTCTTCCTGTTGTTTTTTTCTCCTTTGCTACCCCACATTTTGGGCTCTTCTGCCTCAGGTTGGGGATTGTGGGAGATCTTTCTTCAGGGGTACAAGAGAGCCTTTGGAAGGGAAGAGGGAAGGGAAGAGGAGGCAGGTGCAGAGTGACAGAGGCTGGGGAAGACCCCCCATGGCTGGCAGCAGGAGAGACGTGTGTGGGGACTCGGCAAGCACTACGGACAAGCGCCGCCCCATCAGTCCATGCCAAGAGCCCCTCGGGGGGCAGGAAGCAGCCCAGAAGGCCTGGCTGACAGGGTGCCCTAGGAGGCCTGCCCCTGCACCCAGAGGGCTGACAGTCTTTAGGGACCAGGCTGTCTGGGGCACCATGTGGGTCTTGGCAGTCACCCTGATGGACTGAAGGCCCAACACTGGCTTTCTAGACACCACAGAGATACCAGTGATACCACAGGTATACCACGTGTGATCCCAGGACAGGGAAGAGACCCCAAACATGAGTGAGATTGAATTTCTCACCACACAGGCAAGTTGATTTAATAGGATTTACAAAAGTTTTTTTTTTTTTTTTTTTTTTTTTTGAGACAAAGTCTCACTCTGTTGCCTGGGCTAGAGTGCCTACCTCACAGCAACCTCAAAGTCCTGGGCTCAAGCAATCCTCCTGCCCCAGCCTCCTAAGTAGCTGTGACTACAGGCATGTGCCACCATTTTTTCTATATATTTTTAGTTGTCCAATTAATTTCTTTCTATTTTTTTAGTAGAGACGAGGTCTCACTCTTGCTCAGGCTGGTTTTGAACTCCTGACCTTGAGCGATCCGCCTGCCTCAGCCTCCCAGAGTGCTAGGATTACAGGCTTGAGCCACCACACCCAGCAGGATTTACAAAAGTTTTTAACGTGGCATTTTTTATATTCCATGTCTTAGAGTAAAATTCATCACATAATACATACAACCTCATTAAAAACTGACAATACTCCTATAAAGTAGATATTATCACCATCCTCATTTCACAGAGGACATGGAGCCTCCAAGGGTTAAGTAACTTGATTACTCACAGCTATTATTAAGTAGCAGAGCAGAACTTCAAATCTAGCACTGCTGCTTGCAAGGGTCACCTTCCACCCAACATCCTTTGCATAATTGGTTATGGAGTTTTGCTTTGTGAATTTGGCTAAACCTTTATTCTGACATGGTTTCTTCTGAATTCCTTTATGAGCAGTTGAATTCGTGGTAGAGCACCCACTGTCCAGCCCCGTTTGCTCACCACACCCGCGCGGCACAGCTCCCTCTGGGGAGCACAGGCTGGAAGGAGACCAAGGCCCCTGGCTGCCCCCAGCTCCCTGCCCATGACACCAGCTCACCTGGGCTCCCTCTGGTCCCCCGAGCTTCCTGACAGCTCCCTTCCTGAGGCAGAGGCTGCCCCCCTGCAGGAGGGCACAGAAGGACATGTAGGGTGTCACTCATTACACACCCCAAGCTGCCCACTTGCTCTTGGCCATGCAGGGAAGGGAAATTCAGGCTCAGTGTTATTAAAAAACTTTTTTTTTTTTTTTTTTTTTTAAAAAGGTGGAAAGAAACACCTATAAGAGAGCCCTTTGTAACAGTTTGGTAACTGAACAGAAAATCCTTTGATTAACTCCTGGGAGAGCTTAAATCTCTCTCCTCTCACTCACAGCAGGTCAACCCTGAAACAAGATGACCTATTCCACCAGCATCAATAAACCCCTAATCCTGGAGGAAGGAAGTGGGGTCTAGTTTCCACCGTTGCTATAAAAAATCAGGGCTTTGTTTGCCGGGACACTCTTCCAGCGGTTGTAACTCACGCGGTTTGCTCTGGCAGGCGAGCGCCTTCCGCAGACAAAGGGCCGTTTCACGGGCGCCGGCCCCGCTCGCCCGCGTGCTGTTCCGCCCCGCGGCCACTGGGTGGCGCCCGAGGAGCCGAGATCGCAGGGGAGGCCCGCGCTCCGGCTTCGGTGCGGCCGCCCTGGGCGCGTATGTCACAGAGGGATGCGATGTGACTCCGAGGAAGCACAGTGGGGCCAGCTCGCCTTCCGCAGACATTTTCAATGTGGATAGTCCATGTTTTCTCTTTTATAGAAAAAAGGAATAAAAGCACATCTTTAGAAAACATGTTTTTTACAGGTTGAGCATCCTTAATCCCAAAACCCGAAATCCAAAATGCTCCAGAATCCAAACTTCTTGAGCACCCACATAACGCCACAAGTGGAAAATTTTACACATAAGTACTTAACACAGACTTCGTTTAGTACACAAAATTATTCAAAATATTTTATGAAATTACCTTCAGGCTAATATGCATAAGGTTTAAATAAAATATAAATAAATTTCATATTTTAGACTTGGGCCCCAACCCCGCCAATATTTCATCATGTATATGCAGATATCAGAATATGAAATCCGGGCCAGGCGCAGTGGCTCATGCTTGTAATCCTAGCACTCTGGGAGGCTGAGGCAGGCGGATGGCTTGAGCCCAGGAGTTTGAGGCTGCAGTGAGCTACGATGACACCATTGCACTCTAGCTCAGGCGACAGAGTGAGACCCTGTCTCCAAAATAAATAAATAAATAAGAATATGAAATCTGGAATCCAAAACACTTCTGATCTGGTCCCAAGCATTTCGGAGAAGAGATAATCAACCTGTTTGGCAAGTGCCAACTTTAGTGCTCTGCAGACCATCCGAGTTAAAAGTGTGTAAATCCAGCTGTAAGCAAACATAGCTTTACAGCGGGGTACCTGGCTGTGCCCTTTCCAGCTTGGGTCCCACAGGCAGCCCCTCCTGTGTAGAAGCAGCTAACACAGTGGCATGATTGCGCACTTCCTGTCTTGTTACCTGAGGCCCGTCCGCCTCCACTGCCCCCAGCATCTTCATAGTGTCTTGGGGGCATCTCCTGCATTTCGAGTCCCAGCCCCGTCCCACCCACCTCCCCAGGGACCAGGCTTAGTGGTCACCCCCCCCCCCCGGGCTGCTCCCCTGAATAAACTTGCTCGGCATCCTCTGTCTTAAAAACCAAACTGTCCTGAATATCAGAAAGCCTTACCTGGCGCTTCACTTCCTCCTTTAGCTACTTCCTACCTGGCCTTTCCCTTCCCTTCCCAACAAACTTGGGGATAGGCTCGTCTGTGAGCACCGGCTCTACTTCCTCCCTCCTATTCACGGGAATCTACCCCAATTTAGTCTCTGTCCCTCCAGTTCCACTGCAAGTCACTGCCCACACTCCCAACTCCAGAAAATGCTCTGTCCCTTTTCTTGCGCACTTGTCCCTGTTCTATGTGATACTGACCATCCCGACTTCCTTCCTGAACTCCTTCCTCCCTTGGTTTCTGCCATACTCACATCCCTTGGATTTCCTCCTAGGCCCCACCCCTCCTCGGTCTCATCCTGGGACCCTTTTCCACAGAGCACGTGCTGGATGTGGAAAGGAGCCCCCAGGGGCCCCACCAGCAGGATAAGGCCTTGGGCCTGGGAGACAAGGGGACTGGAGTTCTCTATCCTCTGTTACATTTGCTAAATTAGAGCGACCTTGGCCAAGTATCCTGAGTTCCACCTGGGTTCCCAGGAGCAGAGGATACTTGTGGAGGCAGCGGGAGAGGAGGTCAGAGAGAGTGTGTGAAAGGTGTTCGGCCTCGGTGAGCACTTTGGACCCAATCTCCCACGCTCCATGTCATCACGTGTGTTCGGGGCTGACCAGTGGCCAGTTCCTGGGGAGGGCTCAGCATGGTTATTGTTTCTCCTTGGACTCCTTCAGGGGTTGCTGGAACCCTGGTGCCCCAGTTATTTACTGCTGCATAGCAAACCATCCCATGCTTAACAGCGGTAGCAGATCATCAGATCTGCAAACTGGATAGCTCATCTCTGCTCCACTCGGCATCAACTGGGGCCACGTGGCAGCTGCCCTGGGGCTGGAGGACCCACGTGCGAGATGGATGGCTCACACAGCTGGAAAACTGGAGCTGGCTGTTGGCTGGGAGCTTGGAGCTGAGGACCAGGGGCCCTGCTCCCTGTCCGCAAGGGCTTATTCATGATCTGCTGGGCCTTTCTCAGTCTAGTCCTTTTCAGGATGGGGCTGAGTGGGGACAGACACTGGATTGGGCCCAGAAGGTCATGACCTTGGCTTATGTCCTCCGTTCTTTCTCTGCTCCAACTTTGGGACTATTTCCCTTCCACTGTGCTCAAGCTAGCAGCAGAAAGAAAGGCTGTCAGGAATTAGATTCACTGCCCTTTCCAGAAGGCCGGACAGGAGGGTAGACAGGCTAAGTGTCAGAGTTGCAAGGAGTCCTCAGCAGTCGGACACTTGCATTTGGGGACAAGAGCACAGCCTGAGTGAAGGCAAGCATGGTGCTGGGCAGAGCTGTCAGCGTGAGGGAGCAGCCCCAGCGCAGACGGCTGCTTGCCAAGCACAGAGCAGAGTTCCCGCTGCCTCTCTTGTCCTTATGGGTGCGTTACTCATACAGGAAGGATTTTAAGCTTCTTTTTTTAGTTCTTTCATTGTGTTTCAAAAGTAATAGAAATTCATAGTCATGAGGCCCAGGCAGTCCAGGCGTTTCCCTCTGAGGTGGTGACAAGGAAGTGAGACATCGTGCCAACTAAGGTGGACATCTGTGTGGCAGGTCTTCAACTGGAGCCACTAATTTACCTCCCAAATGCTGCCACGCTACTATCAGGGGTAACGACTCTGTCTCACTGCAGACCCAGACCAATGCTGAACCGTGACCTTGAGTGACACTGTACCTCCCAGAGCTCTTCTATAAAGGGGAGCGAGATGGCAAGTCAGTGGAGTGACGCCTTCCAATTAGGAAGGTGACAAAGGACATAAATAAACTAAGTACCAAGGCCAGAAGGGTAAAGGTATCTCCAAGCCAACAACCATGGTGACCTTTTTACACCACTTTGACACATTTTCCTGATAGGATCTTCTTCCTTTTGCAAGCATTGAATTTATTTTCTTTTCACACACACACACACACACACACACACACACACACACACACACACACACACACACACATATCCTCCTGCCCCCATCAGGCCAGCTCAGCACGGCCTCCACCCAGATAGGATTTATAAAGTCCAGTGAATAAGGTGAACGTTTGTTTTAAGAAGTTTCCACCCAGAGGTATGAGAGAGCCCAGGATGTCACCAGAAGTCAGCTTGGGATCCTGGCTGTCTCTGCCAAAAACTGGTCACATGACCTTGTGAAAAGTCTACTGGGGCTGGGTTTTGGCTTCCTCAGAGAGAGCTCAGCCAGGAGGATTGGGGGCATTTTGTTGGATTTTCACCCTTGGTGGATGGATAAAATTTAGATAAACCAAGAGGGAGGTGGAGAGAGGGGCTGTCCCTGGGGAAAGACTTGCAGGAGATGGAGGAGGACACCGTGGCAATCAGGCTGACCTTGGCAAGGGAAGGGCTCAAACTTCAGGTTCCGACTCCCCTGGGTCCAGCTTTTTGCTCCATTTTTAAGACCTTTAGTAAGACCCTCTTTAAAGTCTCAGTGCCAATATCTAAAAAGTGGGGATTGAAATAGCTGCCTCCGCAGAGTTGCTGTGAGAATTACACGTGATAACCTATGTATGCAGCTGCTTGAGGAGTGGGAGTTCTGCTAAGGCCACTATCGATAGGAACGATGGTGTATTTGTGTGTTTGGAGGCCAGGCTGCTAGTCTGGTTGGAACTCAGGGCTATGTTGGGAGCAGAGGGAGATCAGCTTAAAAGGCAGTGGAGTGAGATTGTAGAATCATGATCTGAACATTGTGATTGGCATTAGAGGATTTTGGCTGTACCACTTTCCAGACGAATAACCTGAACCCCAAAGAATGGAAGCAACTTATCAAATGAACGCTATATTTTTAATATCATCTGAACATCTGGCCTTTTCAAGAATGCAAGATCTTTGAGGGAAGAGTTTGTAAGTTGTATATCTTTGCAAATCCCTGCAAAACCAGCACATAATACTGGTGCTCAGGCACTACTTTTTGAGTAGGGGGAGCATAAGCTCATTAAAGGAATGTGGTAACTATACCAATGGTTTAGTACTCTGCTGTTCACCAATTAATCAGATCAAAATCCATCTGTCTGAGATGCTTTAGGTGTAGACATAGGTGAGCCAGGTGGCTGGATGAGATGTCTCCAGAAAGAGCTCTGAGATTCTCTCTCTCTTTGTCCTTGGCATACCCATTTAAGAGAAACCAAAAGAAAAGAGACTGGGAAAAAATGGATAAGACGCAGTGCCAGCAAAGTTATGGTTAAACAGGCATTTAAATGCAATTCTCAGGGTACTATGAATCTGCATGAACCTTTAGGAAAGCAATTTGGCAATTTGTATTTGAAGGTCTCTGGCCTTTGAGCCAATTATTTCACACGAGTGGATTGATCTTTAGACAATGTCTGAATTAAAGGTGGAGCCAAGCACGGTGGGCATCTGCATGGAGGCGATGACCCGTGGGGAATGTGGAGCCCCAGTGATGAGGCAGGTGTTCACATGGGTGCAGGGAGGGGAGGACAGAGTTGGTGGCAGAGCCCAGGTGGGGTAAAGGGGGCATAGTGGGAATGGGAGGGTGGATACATAGAGGGTGATTGATCCAATAGGTAAATATAACTGAGGGTGACGGGAGGCAGGTTCTCGCCATTGGACAGAGCAATTGTAACTATGGAAAGAGAGAAAACCAGTTTGAAGTCTGAGGTGTCGAACTGAAAATGGGGCTATTGATGTAAACTCAGGGATGCAAACTTTACAGGTGAATAATGCCCTCCCTTTGTTGTTTTAATTTACATTTCAGAAAAGATTAATGAGCATCTTTTTCATCTGCTCATCCTCCAGTTTTAGTTCCTTCTCTGAAATGTGTGTGTAGTTCTCTGAAATGCCTGTTTTTGTCTCTTGCCATTAAGAGTTTTTGGAGTATTACAGCCGGGCGCGGTGGCTCACGCCTGTAATCGTAGCACTCTGGGAGGCCAAGGCGGGTAGATCGCTCAAGGTCAGGAGTTCGAAACCAGTGTGAGCAAGAGCAAGACCCGTCTCTACTACAAATAGAGAGAAATTAATTGGCCAACTAAAAATATATATAGAAAAAATTAGCCGGGCATGGTGGTGGTCCCTGTAGTCCCAGCTACTCTGGAGGCTGAGGCAGAAAGATTGCTTGAGCCCAGGAGTTTGAGGTTGCTGTGAGCTAGGCTGACGCCAGGGCACTCACTCTAGCCGGGGCAACAGAGTGAGACTTTGTCTCAAAAAAAAAAAAAAAAAAAAGAGTTTTTGGAGTATTAAGAAATGTAGCCATTCATTCCTAATGAGTATCACAGATATTTCCCCTGTTCTTCAGTTTTATTTATAGCCATATAGATTTAAAAATTTTTTATTTGTTCAGATCTATCCATTTTTCCCCAGATGTTTTGTGGGTTTTGTGCCATGCTTAGAAACAGCTTTCTCTCCCAGGTAACTCTAAACTGAGGGACGCATGCTTGTGTCACGCGTGTTTCGGAGTCGCCGTGTGCGCTGAAAGTCGGGGGCAGCTGGACTTCCTGCAGCATGCGGGGCAGGGGTTTGGCCCCGGGGTCAGACTGCGTCACCGCGTGAGCTCAGGCCATTTCCGTCACCAGTTCTCTGCGTCTCCATTTCCTCATCTGTAAAGCGGGGCTAACAGCAGAACTCACCTCGGAAGGGGAAGGTGAGAAGTCATTGAGGTGACCTCTTGTCCATATCGGCACGTTAAATATTATATCACTGTCCACCCTACGCCTGTCTCGTGAGGCCCTTGGGAGGACAGGCGTGAATCGGCCCCCAAGGTGCCACCGCGGCAGGGCAGGGGTCGGACGGAGCCCCGCGGGCTGCGGACCCCGGAGGCGCCAGGCCCGAGGGCGGCGCAAGGCTGCGGGAGCCTCAGGGCCGTCGCCAGGCGTCTCTGTTCCCGCTGGAACCTGCGGTGGGCGACTTCGGGGGCGGTGGGCGACTTCGGGCACGGCGGGCTCCCTCTCAGAGCGAGAATGAGGCTCGCCAGCCTCTTCCAGCGTCGCTGGCCCAGTAGGCTCCGTGCGTTTTAATAAAGGAAATTAAACGCACACGCTTACACAGAGAGTGCTTAAATAATTAACACATGGAGGATTAAGGAGAGAGATCCCCGGGCTTTGGCTGGATGGGAGCCGGCTGCCTCGGACGCGGGGAACGCGGGGGACGCGTGAGCGCGGGCGGGTGGCGCCCCCGCTCGGTGGCCCGCAGGCAGCGCCGCTGCCGCGCCCTCCTCTGCCCCGCCGGTTGGGACGGCAACGCGCACCCTCCTGCAGGCAACACGGGCTTGAAGGCGCCACCCTCGGCAGCCTGCCCCGGTTATCCTACCCCGGCTGCCCTGCCGTGGCTGCCAAGCCCCCTCGCAGACCCCGAGGGCTGCTGCCCCTGTCCCCGTCTCGCCTCCTCGCTGACCTGCATCCTTGCCTGCTCGCAGTTCTCCATCTTCCTCATTTCAGTGTCCCCTAAGCAGGCACATCTACGTGTTAGGGCTGGAAACAGTCCACATGTCTTTTTGGGGACGGGGGTGCCTTCTGCGTCGTCTTAGATTGTAGACGGCATGTCCTAGATAAGAGCTGAAACGCCCTGCCGCACGGAGTCTTCCCTGCCAGCTCTTTTTCTTTCAAGACTCTGTTTCAGGAGCTAAACTTTCTTCTTTCTTTCCTTTCCTTTCCCCTCCTCCTTCCTTCCTTTTCTTTCTTTGTCTTTCCTTCCTTTCCTCCCTCCTCCCTTCCTTCCTTCCTTTTTTTGAGGGAGGGGATCTTGCTGTCTTGCCCAGGCTGGTCTCAAACCCCTGGGCTCATGCGATCCTCTTGTAAGTAGCTGGAACTACAGTTGCACACCACCGCACCTGAATTACGGACAAAACTTTCTTTTTTCTTTTCTTTTTTTTGAGACCGAGTCTCATTCTGTTGCCCGGGCTAGAGTGCCGTGGCGTCAGCCTAGCTCACAGCAACCTCAAACTCCTGGGTTCAGGACATCCTCCTGCCTCAGCCTTCCAAGTAGCTGGGACTACAGGCATGCGCCACCATGCCTGGCTAATTTTTTCTATATATTTTTAGTTGGCCAATTAATTTCTTTCTATTTTTAGTAGAG